>VTPC01002726.1:0-162709 GCA_011009095.1 Ignelater luminosus | reverse complement strand
CTACCCAAGTCGAAAAAGTCAGGGAAAAATTAAGCTTAAAGTTTCATGCGTGCAACAACCGTTAGTTCGGCACCGAACAATGGGAGTTTTGTAAATTGGACGTCCCGTTTTTCTGGAGGGACGAACTAAGATGTAAGTAGTTTTATTGATGCTGTAGAGGATTTCCAATGCTATTGACCCGACCAGCCGCTACCTGGTGGTTAGAAATACAGGACATCGATGAATGGAAAAAAGCCTTCAACACCTTAAGAGCCGGCAAAAACGGCGTCACAAATATACTGTGAAGTCTTTTCACAAGAGCAAGATAAAAACACTTCCACTGATACATTTGTTAGTAACGCGCGCGCTTTGTTTTCCAAAATCAAAGATAAACCGAGTGAAAGTATACAGTTAAATATGATGTACGGCCTTTTACACAGGCGTATTCGTAAACGCGTACTTCACGAAGAAGTTCACACATATGACAAACTTTTGCAAAATTCTAGAGCAGTGGAACGAAGTTTATTTGACGATAAAACACCGAATGAGAAAGACGTCATAGACCTCAACCTAAATAATAATTCTTGTGCTTTTTGTAGACGTTTTGAACATAACGTAGAAGAGTACCGTGTACGCGTGGAGAAAGAAAACAAAGATCGCGTCTCAAGAACCGCTCGTTGCAAGTAAAGGCACATTTAAATGCTACGGACTTGGTGCTTCAAATGCCATAAGAAGATGATGCCCGACATGCATCGGAAAACAAAATCCTTCAGTGCCGCGAGTAACAAACGAGACCGCGATATCGTTCAACGATTAAAAATTCAAACTACAAGAGGCCACTTTTGCCCATCTCCTTAAATAATTGTAGTGGAGCCGATTTGATGCGGGCCCGAAAAACGGAATTCGCGAGCGCAGAAGTGACGTTAGCGTACGCGGACGGGATAGCGAAACGCAAAGATGCGCTTAGGGCGAATGTGAATATAAAGATTATGAACCGTGTAGTTCCGACGCAATTGATAATATTCCAAGAAAATATAACAATGTTAGGAGTGGACTTTTTAAATAACGCAAATATAGTGATAGAGATGCCGCTCCAGAAATAGTATTTTACGAATATACCGCATTTAGAGTACGATTACGAGAGTGACGTGGATATGGATTTGTCATCGAACGTAGTTTTAGTAAACTCTCTAATCGATTTACGAAACAATGAAGAAACTAATTTAACGCAACAAGACGGGGATGGATAAACACATTTCTAAGCGATAAAGAAGACATCTTCCGACCATAGAGAGAGTTTTGGCGAACACGCAGTAGACAATTTCGTTCTGCAGATAACGCCTTACTTGAGATCGTTCGCTCGACGCGCACGATAAATCGGACGGTGAACGCCACGCGCGAAAACTTGTCGCGGATCAGCATCAACGACGCGCCAAGAAGTATAATCCTGGGGACCTAGTGCCAATAAAGGAACATGTTTTGGGCAACAGCAAAAAAACACGTATCCTCTAAACTGACGCCAAAATGGGATGGCCGCTATGAAATTAAAGAACGCGTAAGCGAAAAAGTAAGAAAATACCATGTAAGAGATATTAAGCGCTACATTCCTAGAAGAAAACAAGCAGCACCTGCAGCGGTCTTTCTGAAGAGGAAAAGAGGTCGCCCACCAAAGTAATTTCTTGGCAACCAGTTCCGGGCCGTGACAAGCCAGAAGTTCATATTTTTACTTTGATTTTTAATAATAATTCCATCTGATGATGAAGACTATCCGCGGATATATTAAAAGTATGTCCAGCCTCAAACACCCTATCGTTAATTTTTTCAAATTTAAGTACTCTGAGAAAAATTGTCTTAGGCAACTTGAACACTTGCAATTGGTTTGATTAACTCCTTGTATCAGTGAGAGACATTCAGTATAAATTTCTAGTTCCTTTTTATTGTTTCCTTGAAGAGAAATGACAACATGACAACACCATATGCTTACTAGCGTTCTTGTCTTACCATTCTGCTTGCATTACTGTGATTCACATTTTTTCCTTTTATTTATTTATTCACGTCATCAATTTATACTAAGCATAATTAATTTAATAATAATGTGCTAGAAATCTAGTTTTTTAGTTTACATTAAGTTATTTTTACTTTTATAGTTCACGAAATAGTTTCTCTTACTTTAGGCATATTTCTTAAATTGTATGTACCTATGGTAATTTTTTTACATTAATAAAAGCTCTTACTATTTAGTTATTATTTCTTATTTTATTTATTTTCAAAAAACAAATGATAACCAAGACGTTTTAACATTCATTACATTATTTATTATTCCTTGTTCTATAACTGTGTTCTTTTATTGTAATTATAACCTCCTTCTCTATGCTCAAGGTCGCTGCTGAGTTTAGCTGGGTAAGACCATTTGAGATTTCTGTATGGTAAGTATTTAAGATTTCTATTAGATTTTTTGTAATATTCGAATTGATATTAAATTACATTTTGTCTTCCCTAAGATTCAATGTTTTTTTGCGACTTTGAAAAATTAAAAAATATATAATTCGTGCAAAACTCCTTATGTATTTTATACCAAAAGATTGCTTACGTTCTTTTCTACATACAGTACGATTATCTCAAATTTTGAACATATCGCCGTTTTCCTCATTTTAATTTTATTAACTTGGAGTTCCACAATGTAAATCTAAATAAAACAACTAATTCTTGATTACTTTTGGGTTTAGATTTATTATCATATGAGTTTTTAATCAGTGTAGGTTTCATTATGTAACTCCGATTTCTCTACAAAAGTTACTTTCAAGCGTCTTCTAGCCGTGCGGGCTCTATTATTATATACAACGTTAAGTTCTAGCTAAACGATTTACCATTAAAATGATATAAATGCTAATTTCTCCTGGAAGGAGATAAAGGATGTACAGTCCTGTACAAGGCGAAATTTCCAAGCCTGACCCAGTCCAGCTCGACTATGGACAAACATTCCGAAAAGCTAAAAACGGCTCGACAGGCCTGAGCGGCCTGGGCGGTTCCGAAAAGCTCAATAAGTTTTTAAAGTGAGGCCAGGCATGATGAGGAAACCCACCCCGTCTCCGGTGCAGTACAGATTCTCTTCTTCGGTTCAGTAATAAAATTATGCTTGTCCGTGTACGAAAACTACTCCTGTCCGAATCAGTACAAAAAAGATCTCGGTTCGAGGTAGTGTGAAAATTGTCCTCTTCGAATCAGTACAAAAATAACAAAATAAGCTCGACAAATTCGATAATCCCAAGAGTCCCAAGGGACCCAAACGGCTCGACAGGCCCGAGAGATCCAGTAGGGTCAAACGACCAGACAGATGTGACAGATGCGAGCGGCTCAAACGGCTCGGAAGGTTTGAAAGGCCCGACAGACTTGAACAACTCCTTTTAGATCTAGATCAGAAGAAGATTCTCTATCTGAATCCGTCAAAATATACAAGGCGTGCCATTTAAAAGAATTCACGATAATGTCATCATTCAAAAACAAATGGCGGTCGTAAATTGAACACTGACATAAAAATGTGTATTTTCATAGAATCAAAACGACGTGTTTGAGTATTTTTTGCAAAATATAGCTTATTTCAAATTTAATGAGCTTATTTGGTACTTTTGCCGCTGACTGTACATTGATGTGTACTAGGTGTTGCATTTCTTAATATAATAACAACAATAATAATAACTATCACGATTTGTACCCTAAGAACAGGCTTTAAAAGCTTTTGCAGCTTCTCTCAGGTGGTAGCTGATCGCGATACTCTGCTCGTCCGAATTTTTCTTTTTTTTTAACAGCCCCTAGTAGCCTACTCCTGAACATAGGTCTCTCATTGATGTTTCCACTCTTTTTTTGTTTTGAGTAATCTGTTGCCAATCTGTTCCCAGCTTTTCCTTAATATCATCCACCCATCTCTTCTGTGGTCCACCAACTTTTTTCTTATATTGTCTGGATCTCCATTGAACTAGGTGTTAAGTTCACTTTGAATCATCCTGCCTGGCTACGTGACTTGTGCAGCTCCACTTTTGACTTGCAATTCGCTCAATAACGTCATTTCCTTTGGTTTTGCGTCTTATTTCTTCATTACGTATGTGGTTTCTTAGGCTTGTTTCGAGCATAAGCCTTTCTATTGCCCTTGGTGTGTTGCGGAGTCTGTTAGCAGCATTGACAGTCATAGTTATTGTTTCTAGTCCGTACGTCAATTTTTTCCAAAGCCTTTTTGAGATCAGTAATCAGTTTTTGCAGTTTCCCCAAATCGTTGCTTATCAGCACTATATCGTCCGCAAAGCGGAGGTGGTTCAGAAATCGATCTTCAATGCAGATGCTTTTTTGTTCCCAGAACAGATTTTTAAAAACATCTTCCAATGCAAAGGTAAACAATTTTGGTGAAATCGTGTCGCCTTGCCTTACTCCTCTTTTAATGGGTACCTTGTCTGTGATTGTGTCCTCCTTTAGTTTTATTTGCAATGTTGCTTTTTCGTATATATACTTAAGCAGGTTCCGTCCGAATTTCTGAAGGTGAATTGACGGAGATTTGATTGGGGTTTGGCGATAGTAGTATTTAGAGGTGATTCTGGAGTTGGTGCTATAGTTAGGTGTAAAACCCTGCACGGGCCAACATTTCCAGGTCCGTCCCGATTGGGAACAAACTTGACACGGTCCGAAAGAACTTGGCAAGTTCTTGAACGGCCCGACAGAAAAGCCCGAAAGGCCGGATAATTCAAAAGACCCAACGGCCCAAACGGCCCAAAAGGCCCAAACTGCCTGACAGATCCGTATGGCACGTTAGGCCCAAGAAGTCCGATAGGACCGAAAGATGTAAACGACCTGATAGACTCGAAAAGCCCAAAAAGCTGAAAAGTCTAAAGCCCCGACGGCTCCAGAGTCCAGAAGGCCCGACAGATTTGAGAAACCCGAAAGGTCGAAAAGCCCCGACAGAGCTAACCAAACGGTCCGACGGCCTTGAGAATCTAAACGGCCCGATAGATCCAAGACGTCCAAAGGGCCGAGAAGTCCAAAAAGACCGACAGACTCGTATGGCCCGAAAGGTCCGACAGAACCGAGAGATCTAAACGACCTGATAGACCCGAGAAGTCCAAAAGGCTAAAAAGTCTAAAGCCCCGACGACTTGAGAGTCCAGAAGGCCCGACAGATTGGAGAAGCCCGAAAGGCTGAAAAATTCAAAACCCCGACAGAGCCAGCCGAGTGCAAACGACCTGACAGACGGAGGAAGCCCGAAGGACCGAGAAGTCCAAAAAGCCTAACAGACTCGTATGGTCCGGCAGGCTCGAAAGGTCTGACAAGACCAAGAAATCCAAACGATCTGATAGACCTGAGAAGCCCACAAGGCTGAAAGCCTAAAGTCTCGAAAGGCCTGACGGTTCGAGAGTCCGGACAGCCCGACAGCCCGAAGGGTCGAAAAGTCCAAAAAAAACCAAACGGTCCGATAAATCCAAGAAACCCGAAGGGCTGAGAAGCCCAAAAACCCCGACAAACTCGTATGACCCAACAGGCCCGAGAGGTCTGACAGGTTCTAACAGTTTTAGCAAATGCCCTACAGATTTTTAAAGTGATACCCAGCCCGACCCGAGCCCGAGCTTCTACCCGGACCGCGTAAAGACCCAACCTGTGCAGGCTTCTAGTTGGGCTGGATCCGTTTTAGAATTAGAATTGGCGTCGCGAAGGCTGCGGATACTCGAGGCAATGCCTTTGATGAAACTGAAAGTGAACCCCGATGTTGATGTTGATAATGGTAGTGCTGGAACTCGCTAACGTTGCCGATGAAGTGGTAGAACGTGGTAAGTTCGTAGATGGAGAAGTGGCAGGGTAGGATTAGAATTTGTGTGATTTGTTATTATGAATGTGAAATTAACTGCATGGTGAGGAGTTTGAGTAAAGTAAATGGTTTTTTCCACAGTTTTCGCTATAAGAGACGTTACCAATGCAGTGACGGTCTAGAGAGGAATTTCCTGAAGCTGTGGAGTAGTCAGAACTAAAGAACCCCAAGCTTAGTACCTGGTAAAGATGGGAATTTGGTCACGGTCTGCCCCTCTCTGATGGCAGACCGATCTGGAAAGGCTAAGAAAGTGGAGGTTAGGCCCCCCCCCAAACGTAGGATACTAAGCTGGTTGAGATGTAATTCGGATAATGGAGGTGCTTGTGTACTTTCTGAGTACAAGTCGACAGAAATATTTAATTCAATGTATTTGCTATCAATCGAATTTTATACTTTTCTCAGTTTTCCAATGGGCAAAATCAAGCAAGTGCGAGTCTCACACTTATCAGAGCACATTTTAATTAGCGTTAATGCACTTTTTCGCTCCGAAAGTGGTCATCTTCTTAATCTGTATTGCTGTAAAAATTTAGAAGAACTAAAATTGTCTAATTATCATCAAGAGAGACTGCATGATAACTTCATTTTACTCGAAAACGATGCATTCTCCAAAATATGCAAGAGCTGACTTTTTTCCTTTATTTTATATTTCTTTTAAGCAAAAGCTTACAAAATAGTACAGATACAGTAGAATTAGAATTACGTAAACTTCAGTTTAATAATTTGACATTCAATAACAAAAGATTTGCTATAAAATAGGAAACCGTGTATCCCACGTGCATTGAGTTTTCAGGCACGTGATTATTAAGTAGACCGGCTGATATATCAAACGAACTGATGACCGTCTGCGATATTCTTCACGTTGATGATGAAAGAAATGCACAAGGACCGACCATTTTAGGTTCTCTAAAGTACAACTTGAATATATTGTCCTAGAGTTCCCCTCCATCTAGAATTAATGGATACAAAGTTTTTCATGAGCTGTATAATTGAAAGTCGTGAAATATACAGCAACAGTTTAATAGATTTAAGAAAGTCATCAGTGCATATTTTCTTCAAAGAAAAACGCGAGAGTATTTGAAACACAAGAAATGTTGAACAATAGTGTTGGAAAATTAAAAAGTGAAACTCCGCATTTCTCCATGAGGGTAATTTGAGAAATCGATAAAACTCTAAATGAAGCTAAAAGTAAAATAGCTACCGCGGTACAAGAATCGTGACTACAGTAAATAATTATTAAGTTTACAATTTAAGTATTTAATTGAGGATTTCGCTATTTAAATTTACAAATTTCTATCGAGAATTTTAGATAAAACATAAAATATTATTATTGCTCAATAATTTAAAATAAAAGCAAAAATTTCCATTTTAATTTCGTAATGTCTTAAATTTAGATAAAATTTATGTTACAATTTTATTTTTACTTTTCTTTTATTCTATTTCGTTCAAGAATTTTATGTTTCGTAATATTTAATGATCCAAAAAATGAGCACGTTCTGATTTGTACTTTACAAGAATGTTTTAAACGACCCGGAAAAGAAATCTAACAAGTAAAGATCTCAAGCTGAAAAATTGAATTTAAGAGAAATTATCTTTTTTTCATGCTGTGTAACTAATTCTTTTCTTTTCTTTAACAACAACAAAAAAGGGATAATTATTTTTAATTATTCTAATTTTAAGCATAAAAGTTTGCAGCATTAAGTAAACTTTCTAATTTGAAAACTTTTAAAAATGACGTAAACTCAGTAGAATTTACGCCTTTATTCAATTCGTTTTTCCCTTTAACTTCTTTTGCTTTGGGGGGATACAAATAAGTCGAGCGAATAATCACAGGAATTTTTAATCCCACCGTCAAATTGAGCTTAAAAATGTCGAACGTTCCACTTTTATTCAGTAATGTCTTCATATATCTCGCTTTGGACGTTTATTAACACACAGGTAAAAATAAGAAAAAAAAGGAATCTCTCTTCATTTGACAACCATCTCAATAGTTGATATATCTATAAAATTTTAAGAGGAAGAAGTTCGGTCAATATTTTCTTTTTGTCATTAACTCTAAAGGCTTCGATCGAACTAGTTGGCGACTTCGCGTGAACTCCGGATGAACTTCGGGTAAAGTAACTGGATTCCTATAATACAGGCTCCGGCACGTACCTTTTCTAACTCTATCAGGGACCCCGTCCTCTACCCGTATTTGTACAAAACTGAGTTGATAAAGTTGCTTTGCTATCGCCCAAATAAATCGAAGCAACGACGGACACACTTCCACCAGAAGTTTACGCTTTTAACCTTCCTGCATCATTTTATTATTATTAAAATTTACTTTTCTCTATACACCTACCATGTAATTGCTCTCTTTGTTCCCGTTTGTCAATTTATTTTAATAAAAGCGGGGTAGTGCCTCAATGTATATGTTTAAGGGTAATTTTTATTCTGCCCGCTTCCCTTTCGTCCATTAACGCAACTCCATCTCCTAATGACAATGAAGATCCCTTGTGCCAAGGACTAAAGTCGATAAACACCTTTGAAAATTTCATAATACATATTGTTCTCATAGTGTTTACTCTAACGATTGTTGAATCAATATTAAATTTATTATTCTGCGCGTATATACGTGAAAACAAGGATTTTCCATTAAGCAAATATTAAAAATGGTCGCATTAAACTTTTAACGAAATAATCTACTACATTTTGATGGCGATAAATATTTGCCGTGTATTTCGTTTATTTTGATTAACAAATCAAATTTACAGAATAGGAAGGCTTTTACTGGCCGGCGGCGGCGGTGGCACGACGCGTTTTATCTAAAACTTTAATCAATACAAACAGGACTGGAGAATTTAAGGATTTAGTAAAATTGGTTTTCGATTTTAATTGGCCAGGAATGTAAACAGTATGCACCCGAAATAGGTAGTAATGTCTTAATTAAATCCTATATAGAAACGGTAAATAAACCGCCTTTTAATATACTGTCTCTCTTTCTAGTTAATTCGATTGCAAGAAAAGTTTCGTTTATTGTTTGTTTTTCTAGCTAGTACTACCTTTTCCATTACCATTTTGTAGACATTGTCAAGATTACCACCATCAGACTTATTTGCCGTTAAAGGATAGTTGTTTCAGGCTGGAATTTGTTAATGTATTTTAATAGAAGGACTAAGATAAAAAAAGCATGCAGTAAATTCAAAATTTAATTACTTGATTGATTATTATTTTTAAGAAAATATAATCAAGGTCTGTTTTTTCGCTTAGACTTACACGGAAAGTAATGCGACTTTTGTTTGCCAACGAAGGTAAGTTTTATTGTTTTTACAAGAGGGAAACACAAAAAATTATGAAAACTCATAATCTTATTAAATCGGGAAAAACGCTGGAAATCTGCACTAAACACTCGTAGACACTGAATAACCAACAGGTTATTAGTTCGAAATTACGAAACATTACACGAGTAACATGTTAGCAATTGCTGACCATGCACCAGGTGTATCCTGTGCACAAGAAATGCTGAGT
Source organism: Ignelater luminosus (assembly GCA_011009095.1). NCBI lineage: Eukaryota > Metazoa > Arthropoda > Insecta > Coleoptera > Elateridae > Ignelater > Ignelater luminosus. The sequence continues at coordinate 153,381 of VTPC01002726.1, read as the reverse complement.
GATAAGTATGAAGTTATAAATACACCTTTTTAAAAGATCGGTTTTCAGTTTGTAATTATTGTTGCACAGCATCGGCGACTTTAGTTACTTCTCACAAGAAAAGTTATAAAATTTAAGTTGTGATTTTGCACTTGTAGAAATAAAAATAAAATTAATTTTTAAAAACAAAGTACATTTTTCAACAAACGTATTTCACGTTAGTATAGGTTGCTTTGATAATATTAGCGTTTACAGTGCATGTCGCTGGCAAGAAATGGCTCAGTTGCAGATTACCAACATAAATGACAGTAGACACTCTTTGATCATTAAACTACCGGACACAAAAATCAAGATTGAAAGAATTTGATAAAGTGTTTTATTGAGAGTATAACTCCTCCTGATCCGCTTCAAAGCCATCTACTGAGCTTAGCCGGCCTGGGACTTTTGCTAGTTCCAGTTAACTAGAGAATCATTAAATTGTAATTTAAGGCTACGTTACAAAAAGAGGAGTACAAAGTGTGGGGCACACACAATAATTGTCAGGTTGCTGGAATAGACAACTATTAACATTTTAGGTTAGTTGGTCATAGTTGTTGTCTTTTATAGCTTAGGAAATCATGTCTTTGTGGGTCGATGATCCGGTTGGAGATCGAGAACTATTACTACCACTTACGAGGGTTAGGCATGGCGCTTGACACCTTCAGCAGAGATGTCAAGCTAGCGGACCATCAGCAAATCCGAGATACCAGAGACTGATTGCTGAGTGCTGCGTCCTCAATGATACAGTAGAGCAGATCCTCACAGAAAGTCTAATCCTTCCCAAGAAGCGGTTAGATTTGTTTGATGTCGCGTCTATTTATAGCAATGCTGGCAAGGGGTCAAAGTCCATCGACGAGGTTAGTCGCACGGAGACGATCTTCGTGGATGTTCACCCGCCGCCCAAGGAATTCCCTGATCATAGTCCGGTTGCACCACCAACAGTTTCCAATGAAGAGTTTCTTCTTACCTTGTTTTGACTTCGAGACAGAGTACCATTTAATAGATTTTTTAGAGTTTAGTCCGTCCAGCCCTTGCGAGTCATGGTCAGTTTCTTCTACAGAGGCAACCTTAGTATCACCATCCAGCTCTTCTGTATGTAAACCACAGGGTTGGTTAATTCTGGAGGTTGCGCACCAGTCCTCTTCTAGCTCGGAAGGTGTGTCTCAAGTTGGTACCGGGAGTAAGAAGAATCGTAGTGTAGGGAAAAGACGTCGCAAAGTCTATGAGGCTGTCAAAGAGAATCAGGTGTTAGAACTGTCGCCAGTGGGGTCACTATTTCCACCACTGTCGTCGATCTAGGGGAAAGTTTTGTCGTCGGTGTGGCTACCGAAAAGTAACCTCCGGATTATGCCGCCGGTCCCATTTGGCTTCTCCCATTCGATCACGACGGATTCCAATTCTCGCCCATACTTTTCGTCCGCGAGTGGTTGCGTCTACGGACAAAGGGGATTGGAAAAGGTGGTTAGAGACTGTTCATTTCTTCTTTAATAGACTTACAGGAGACAGTAACATTTTAACATCGTTATCTAGAGTTCTCATTATAGAAAAATCTATTAGGTCCAAAAAGTCATCTCGGCGTGCAAAACCCTCCCTACCTGCGAGACCTCAGCAAAGTGAGATCTTCACTTCCCGTCATAGACCGTCTTTCGTACCAGAAGAATGTTGGTCACCATCCGTCTTTAGAGTGGAGAAACTTTGCTTCGTCTTGTACTCTGCAGCGTTTTTATAGGTATGAGAAGTATGTTATAGTCATCAACCTTTTGGTGTACGACTTGGTTAGTCTATCCGATGATCACCTGGGGAAATATTATGTAAAATTTTTTGTTTTCGGGAAGTTGGTTGGGCGACGGAACGGTCACTGATAGAAACACTTCCATCTTTGTTCGCCTTGAAATTTATTGCAGGTTTTCGTCTTTGAAGCTTGATGAATTCTTGCCTATTTTGTTGTCAGTTTTTGCTGGTTTTCGCAAATGGCTGAGTTTGTAATTCGGTTTTTACCAAGTCGATGGCTGCTTCTGGCGTGAGCAATAGAGCCTTTAGAAGTTTTTGTTTTAACAAGAAGCGCTGAGTTGTAATTTAGTGGTTTCTTAGCCGAGTAGTTATAGCACGCTAGAAGAGTTTAGGCTTAGCATGGAAATGAGCTGTGCTGAGTTAGCTGTGGACGAATTTTGTGTAGATGCTGTGTGACCAGCATTATGTGTTTCAGATTGTTGTGAGGAAGAATATGATTTTCTGCTGCGTTAAGTCCTTCTTAGTCTGTGTAGGTACCTATAATTTAGTCGGTAAAGGTCGATTCATGCTTGCGTGAAGCGTGACCAATTCTAATCATGCTGAAGGTGATTTATTAATTATCATGTCGGTGGATATGTGTGCGATGCTATTAGCGTTGATGAAAAGTATGTTGTGTCGAGATTATGATTTCATGAAGGAGTGATGCAAAATGTGTTATCCTTGTTAAGTTAGGTTACTGGTATTCCGTAGTCGATTTTTCTTGCTGTTGCAGGTGTTGAGTTGCGAGATGTGTAAAGTTTGACGCTTTAGGTGTGTGCTGCTAGGCAGTAGATTCTTGGTAATTTTTTTATTCTTTTATTTCAGCAGTTGTGACTGAATTTTTTTAAATTTTTTTAGTTTAATTTTTTATGCTTGCTTTCGCTGGTCGCTGATTTATTCTTTTATATTCGTTTTGCTCATTGAGTACTGCTATGCTCGTGGTTAACGAGAGGTTGGTTGGGCAACGAAGCAGCCACTTCAACGAACATCACTATCTAGCTCGCTAAATATTTGATTTTTAACTTATTTCAGGTCTTCGTCATGGGTGGTTGGTTGGTTGGGCAACGAAGCGGACACTCTATCTAATATCTTCATCTCAGTCAGCACTTTATTTAGCATCCGTCTTCGTGAGACATTCAACTTAAGCAGACGTAGTCATCTGTTCTGTCTATTCTGTCTCTCTCTTTTATCTTTATTCCATCCATTGAGAATTCTCTGTGCTAGTTTTGTGCTAGAGATATCACCTAATAGTCTGCAATCTTTGGGATCAATTATTGTCATGTCAGCCGATTTACAACTCCGTATACCTCAAAATACAAGCAAAGCAATTCCTGCAGTACCTCCTACACTAGTTCTGATGACCCTAACGGGCTTCGACCCTGATATAACTAACATAAAATTCAAGTTTACAAAAGAGAACTTGAATGGTCGGATAGCGAGACTGTAAGTGAAGTTTATCATGTTCTTCTAGAATCTGTCTGGAACCCTGTAGAAAAAATGTGAGAAAGACTTAAGTTTGCTTTTATACAACATTTCTTAAACAAAATGTCTTTAAAAGATTACTAAAAAAAAGCCGCAGCGTTTCAAAGTTCTGATGCATAGAGTTACGTTGAATATGCTAGAATTAAATTTAAAAAATTCAAATCTTCATGAGCATAACTGATCAGATGCAGATTTGATTGAACTTATCGCTTTTCCATCAATTAATTCTCCTGCTGTACGAACAGTAGATTATAATTGTAACGACACTGTAAGTGATCTAATTACATTGTTGGCTAGTTATGTATTAAATGCAGACGCGAACGTTCAAAAAGTAGCCCCGGACAATAAATCTTTACGAAGAAAATCGTCAAGTTCTTTTAGAACTTGCTTTTCTTATTCATCTTTCTCGCGAATGCTTTCCAAAATCAAAACGTCATCGAGCGGTTAAGCCATCGATGTGGTCAAAAACGACACATAATGCATTGACTTGCAAATATTGTAAGAAATCCGGGCATTCTATCAAAAATTATTTCCAGGAAAAAGCAAAGGAAAACTTTTCAAACTTCCTTGGAGCATTTGAGACTCCAAGTAGGAGTATTTTTAATGCTAAAACGAATTTTACTGCTATAATCTTCAAAGACTTCGTAGAACAATTTGACATCAAAGTACATGTTACAACTGCACAGTGCACATCAATTTAATAGTCAACTAGAGCGCTTCATGTGCGCTATCAACAACTTATTACGTGTTGAGTCAAGAAGATTGACGGATTGGCCACGCGAATTGTGAAAAGTACAACTAGTACTACATATCACTGATCGTAAAGCTCTTCACCCTTCAAGTTAGTGTTTGGTCAAGAAGGTCAAACGTCTCAAATTCGACATCTACTTTCCGATTTGCCTGTTATAACTTTCAAAGCTAAACCTGGTAACCAAAGTCATCACCAAACTAAGGAAAACATCTTAATGACAAAAAGAATTTTTGATATCAAACAAAGAAATAACCAAAGCGTCAACGTTGACGAAAATGTAGCTGTGAATTCGTCGGACCCTATCGTATAAAATCACAAACCGCAAGTAATCGCTATTTACTAGAACTCAAGAAATTTTGAAGTGTCAAAAGATCAATTGAGACTTTGGCCCACTGATTGGACTCCTGAAAATTACATTCAGATGCTGAAGTCTAACATAAGTAAGTTACCGTTTATAATTTTTTTAAGATTTTATTTCAACTCACTTTTTGGTTTGCCGTGTTAGATGCGCTTTAGACGTGCTGCTTTCCCATTTTGTTTGGCACCTGATACATCACACATTGCCTCGATGACGTGCTGATTCCGTCTCTGAACTGCTACAAGCAGTCATACTGTGATCAATTAAAGTTTTGAGGGTTCTTGTAACACCCTTAGAGTTTTCTCTATTTATTAGCACAGCACAGTATCTTTAGTGAGTTGAAAATCGAAATACTGGCTGTTTATGCCATAAAATATTATTAAAATTTTTGGCAGATGCTAAATCTGATGAACAAACCGATTTGGCGTCTGCACTTGATGTTGCCAAATAAATAACAAGTAATATACTTCTGGGAAAAAGTTTGCAACAGATCCTTTCAATAATTAGGAAGATAGTGTAATGACCCTTCTAGTATCAGCAAACCGCAGTTACTTCCGTTTATTGTAATCCATATAGAGTCGAAATCAAATGCGTATACGTGAGTGGTTTCTGGTAGTGATGGAGATACCAGTTTCTAGAGTGTAACGTGAGCAGCTCCTTATTTCTAAAAAAATACTGTTCCAAAATTACGTTACTATAATACTTAGTAAACAAATTTGTACATGCGTATTTCAAATCCACTATTTATAAAAACAAAACCTTTCAAAGAAAGGTAGGCCAAAAAAGATGTAATTATCTCGCAAGCGATCGGATTCGCGTGAGTTCACGTGGAGACTCAGAGGCCCTAGCTAGAATACCTAATAAAGTGCCTATTAAAAAACCAAAGTTTAATTTTGCATAAATAAAATAGCTTTGTTATGTGGAAAACTTTAACCAGAATTGATAGAGAAGATCTTCAAACAAAAAAAGTAACGAAAATGAAAAACTTGAAAAGGGTAAGTTAATGGAACATGGCAGGTAAGCAGGTTAGGTTTATTAATTTCCTCTATTTATGTTAATATTTGATTCCACACGAACCCATCAAATATTTTCAGATAAAAGGAACAATTGGAGTTCAAAATAACTAACCACCTATAAAAACGTAACGAAGGACCAACAGACGAGTGCGACAAGACCAATCTGAACAAAAACACGAACAGAATAACGGGCCTAATAATATTAAGTAAGTAAAAAGACAATTACATGATGATGATTACATAACAATAAATTTTTTCACAATGCCCTGCTATTAGATTGAAGCCTACAAAAGGTCGCACATAACTGTTCCTTCTGTATATTGTTACGAATCAATCCGTTCACCTGCGATTCAAGAAGAAATTCATAAAATGTGACATTTTTATGCAATAGTAACAACATTACATTAGGGTCGAGAATCTGCACGTCCTAGGGTATTTATTTTATTCGTTAAAACTCACTTTAATTAAATAAATTCTATTTAAATAACTACCGTAATGTAATCGTTCAAGCCGGGGTCTGTACTTTATTTATCTTAGGTAGATTGCTTATTGCTCTCTGTATAACTCTGTAAGTCGACTTTTGAATATAACTACGAACTGTTTCAATGCTTAGTGCTTCTGAGTACTATGTAAATATTAACCATTAAGGTTAAACAAGTAACCTGGTTGTGTGTATGTTATTCATCGTTTTGCTAGACTGTTTTCAGTATTATTGGATATATTAGTTAATCTGAAAGTTAAATTCATCAGTTCTGTGAGATTGTTTTAATTAAACATTATTGAATTATACATTTGACGAAAAGACAATCCTCTTAGTGGTTTGTCTGATTTATTTGCTTTGCTTTCACAATGCACTTTCCTCGTAAAAAGAAATTGAAATAAAATTGAATTACGGTTTAGAATGCACCCATTTAGATACAACGCTATTCACTTGAGTATAAAAAAATAAATAGAAAAATCAGATTAAGTATTGCAATAATATAAGATAAAATAATCTCAATAGTCGCGTCGCTATTTTACTTTTCTTTTATTTGTTTCATCTTTTTTGCTTTAATGAAATGCTGAAGTTCATCTTATCATATTTTTTGATATGTACATTCTTTAATTCCTGATTAAATTGGTTTTTCGGTATTCCAGCGATGCCAATTGAAAAAGTTCAGCTTTCTAAAAAAGAGTAAATAGTAACTAAAAGTTCTCATGGCAGTTTGTAATCAGATAGTATGATAAAAGCTATGTAGCTAGTGGAACTTTCAAAGATAAAAATTTGTTCCACAAAAACAATAATAACGTCTGTCTGGTTTTGTTTATGTTTATATTAGTGTTGTGTATGTGGTTGTCAAAGAAACGTAACTAATAGAAATTACTCATGCCTAATAAACCTTTGTTTATTTTTCATGATATTTAGATAAGCATAAACTAAAATACTCAAACTACAATTGGGATGAATTTTGTGATAAAACAGTCTTTCTTTGTTTTGTTAACAGAGTACAAAAGACGCATTTTTTTGTTGCAATATGTAGTTTGTTAGATCATTTCAAATTTATTACAATTATATTAATATTTAAAATCTAAAAGAAAGTTACACGAAATTGTCGCTAAAAATAATCAGATGAAGAGGATTTTAACATGCCCATCGTTAAATTTCAAACCCCTTTTCAGGTATTACTAGAACAACAACAAATAAAAAAAGAATAACAAACAGAAAAAGAATAATAACAAATAGAAAAATTATAACAACAAGTAGAAAAATTATAACAACAAGTAAGAAAATAATAACAACGAATAGAAAAATAATAACAACGAATAGAAAAATAATAACAACAAACAGAAAAATAATAACAACAAACAGAAAAATAATAACAACAAAAAAAAGAATAATAACAAACAGAAAAAGAATAAATCGATGATTGTAGTGTTTCGTACCGCGTTCATAGGACCTTTGGATGCGTTTTCGAACATCCCTGTTCTTAAACTTTAATTGTGAGGGTGGATTGCCTACCCCCTCCTATTAGATGCCCTTCTAGGGGCAGTTGTTTTTAGTTAAGCGAAGAGAAAAGAAGTTTTTTTTAAGAGAGTTCTAAAAGGAGCTGTAAAATTATAATAATTAAATGTAACAATCATGATAAAACTAAATAAATTAAATGGTTGTTAATAAACATAATTAAAAAACAGTTCTATTGATTTCAGTGAACCTCTAGGTAAAATTTTCTTAATAAACAACTCATACATTATAAATAAAACAAACAATCCCTATAGAGGTTTGAAAAAACTAACTTCTTGCGAGCAGGATCTATAAACAGAACAAGATGATTCAAAAAGAATGAAATTGTCATCATCACGTTTCAGTGAAAAGTCACGGCCAAAATTAACGAAATTGGGAGTCAAGTTAGTGGCTTCATGTAATGTTATTAGGACTAGCTCCTATGATTGTCTTGCATTTAACGAGATAAGTCTGGTACGACGTTCTCGGAACTTGTTGTATGTACAATCTCAAAGTCGTATACGCTATATTACCGCTTTTGGGTAGTTAAAGAACGAAAATGGTAGCAGATAACTTCTCGTCATATTCAAAAAGTTTGATGAGTATATCTGCAAATAAAAAGTGCATTCACAATCAGGTCTAGTGATATGCAGATACTCTTTTAAAGTTGTAAAGGCCGTATGGTATTTTGAAAACCACAACAATTTGACATGTTTTTCGATTAGACTAGTCAATAGGAGGACAATGCGCTAACCTCTTTAAGATTACTACTACTACATTATGTCCAAGATTGCCCAATTCTTAACAAAATCTGGGCGTAAACCTAATTCGTGTACTACAGAACAGACATGTAGTAAAACTAACTGCTACTCCGGTAGTATGAAGATGATCAAAATCAGTTTGGATGGTAGCCAAATGAAATTTGCTTTGAGATACAACAATAACCTAATAATCCAAGAGTCTTTGCCATTTGGCAGGAGCATTAGTCAACACAAAGATCATGACCTTGGAGCGATATAACCCACCAAGGACAATAAATGCAGAATAGTTGCCAATAGGTACCCTTAATATCCAAAGATGAAAGATATTTAGCATCCCGAATGTAATCTAGAACTGCATCGATTTGAGGCAGAGAATACACATCCGTGCGCATAACATAATTAATTAGAAACTAGACAAATAGGCAAAGATCAAGAAAGTTTTGCTCGATAATCAAGCTAAGACCAAAAAGTGTAGTGCAAGGACAGAGCCTTTGATGAAATAAGTGACTGCATATAGTGAAAACCCAAAACGAAAGACCTAACAGATCCGGCATATCATATCAAGGAAGCTCAAGAAATAGGAGAGACTCTAAAAGCGACCTGTGCTGATGAACGCATAGGGATAACGAAACTGGTTAGAGATGAAGTTATCAGCATAGTCAGCCAACTGAATGGCAAGATAAAAGATTTCCTTCTTGAGAATGCAGTTCTAAAGGCGAAGACAAGTATTCAGGATAAGATGGATACAATTTCATCTTAAAGTCAAAACAGGCAAACGAGACGGTCTGTCAGTTCACTGGGTGGGAAAAACCACACCGGCAATACACAAATTGTTACTACAAAAACAGAAACTGTACATAGGGTGGTTATCCTGCAAGATAGCAGACTACATAGTAGACTCGAGATGCTATAATTGTCAAGGCTAAGGAGACACGTCATAAAATGTTGTAAACCAGCTGAAACTTGCAATCACTGTACTCATGCGAGACACTCGATAAAAGTCTGTCCAAATAAAGATGGAGAGGCGGAGTACGCCAATTTGAAACGCCACAAAAAAGATGAATAGAAGGTTTCAGACCTGAAATGTGGTGTTTGTAAGGCAACCATAGATAGAATAATTAAAAAAACAGAACAAGCAAATACCGAGTATTAAAACTCTACAAATTAATGTACAAAACGCAAAAACAGTCACTAGTGAAATTGTACAGAAAATCGAATTTCTGCCCTGAAACTTGCATAAGATGCAACAATCAGTGGTAACTTCCAAAACACGGCATTCTAACAATTACAGATATTTGTTTAGATTAAAACACAAATAGGGTCCCTGTACCCAATCAGCGCATACTTCCAGTTTCAAAAAAAGCCGAAACATTTACAGATGACCTAAATAATATGTAATATATATCATTCCCTTCGGGGTGAGGAAGTATTACTAGGCGCAGAAGTTAATGCCAAATTGGTGTTATGGCATGAGAATAAAACACACAACAATCTAATTGTCGCGACGACATGTATAAAATTATTGCTAACTACTTTGAGGATCGGAAAATGATCCTTCAAAGTCATTAAGACAAAGTGGAAAAAATCGTAACAAACGGGGGGCTCCATAATCGGCCCACAAATAAACTATGGAGAATAGACTATGTGGATAGCCTAGTCAAGGTAGTAGTTGGAAATTCGAGAAGGGCGAGCGAAGAAGGGACCAATCAAACAGTGAGATCTGCGTTATTACAAAGACAAAAAAAGTTGTCAATAGTGGGATCGACTGATAAGACTTTTCGAGATCTCAATCGCTTATATTGAAAATCTTAACGACGGCCTATTGATAAGTTACATTACTACACAATCTGAAATATATAGCGGTCCCAAATTCAAGGAAAAATAAAAAAAATAATAAAAACAGAAAAATAATAACAACAAATAGAAAAAGAGTACAAACAAACAGAAAAATAATAAAAAATAATAGAAAAATAATAAAAACAAAAAGATAAAAATGAATAAAAGATAGGTGTGCATGTCTTTCGTAAATGTTAATCTTGCACATTTTCGTCTTTATCACCTTCAATTCTTATTTCTTCCATACTTCTTAATTTACTTCCAATGAAACAGTGGGTCAAATCAATGAGTGGTGCAATTGAACAAAGCTACAATTATCACTAACAAAAACCGTAATTATATTATTAAGGGGAGGTTGAATCCTAAGAGACCACGCGTTGTAACAATAGAGAGCAGGAGACTTGTATATGTTCGAGAATTTAAATATCTAGAGATAAAGGTTAGTGAAGGTACGAGTTATAACATATATGCCAAAGAGGTGGCCACCAAAAGTGTGGATGCGCTCCGTGCTATTGTTCTCAATACCAAAACCATGAGCAGATTATACAAAGATCTCGCAAAAGCCATAATAACATATGGTGCGGCGGCCTGGGCGCCGTACACGAATGGCTAAAGTAGGAAAGTACTTTTGAGTTCAAAACAGAATGTTCTGTTATGCAGTACAAAAGCACCACGAGACTGTCTCAGGAGAGGTCATATGCGCCATCAGTAGCACACTACCAATTTGTTCAAACTTTTAGGCCACAAACAAGACTAGTTGGGAAGAAGGCAACAAACAAGATGCTTTACGAAATTCAAGTACGGGTAAATCGCGAGTTGAACTATTGCATGATCGTCAACCGGAGCCGGACTATGTTCGAGAAATGGTTCGGGCGGGATTTTTTTATAATTAGAGTTTAGAGATAGGTGCAAGAGGGTGCACTTAAAATATTTTTCCAGGCGTCTAACAGGCATTAGTTTGCCTGTCCGACAGCCTTTTTTCTACATAATTGATTAGTTTCTTTAAATCTAATTCGTTTGTAGTAGAATGCGATCAAAAGGAAGACTGTAGATTATGAAAGAGACAAACTCCTTGCCTATGCTGTCTATTCCATTTTCATTGTAATAAATTTTTAATCCTTGAATTGGAAAGTGAAACTTTAGCACCACCACCTGTTAAAACTTTCAAAATCAAAATGGCTTTTCAATGTGTGCGTGCGCGCGAGCGCGGGCGTGCGTGCGTGCGCTTGTGTATGCGCGCGCGCGAGAGAGAGAGTACTATTAACCTCTTCACAGTGCTTTCTTTTTCAGGTTGCTACTGTTTTTGCCATGCTGAACAGTTTGCCACGTACCACTAAGCTGTGTTGCTTAAGTCTTTTTTTATCTGAGGACAGTTCTCGCTGTAAGCTGTAATGATGGTCCTTTTTGTTGCTTTACCAACAACTTCTAGGCCATATCTGTTTTTAATGTTAATGTTAGTCTTCTGAAATGTTGGTTAAGGTCCGTCTTTAAAGACTGCCAATCATTTTTTCTAGGGTTGCGATATAGCATTCTTTCGTTGTGAAGATTTGTTATATTAAAGTGAACGCGTCTGTGATCTGCATAACTTTATTGGTTAGAAACTATCCAGTTTTTAATAAGACACTATCCAGTTTTGATGAAGCTACTAGCGTAGCTATTGTGTGTGTGTAACTTCCTGTCTACTGCAGGTAACAAAGTTAGGTCTGTTTTTGGTGTTTATCATGTCTTAATTGACTCTTCTCTTTCATTTATATTTGTGCTTCCCCAGGTTACATAGTAAGCGCTAGTGTCACATCCGACAAGAAAATGCATTCAGTCTGCCATCAACCTTGCTTTAGCCAGGTCCCTTGTCAAATTTTGTGCTAATGTAGATTAAGGCTGATCCAACCGTTAAATTCTTTAACCTTTCTCCGTTCGCTGTTGCAGTTGAATTACCTTGTTTAAAAATATGCTGTCTTTCGAAGATCTGCGGATATCACTACAGATTGATTCATCACCTACCTCATCAAAACCAGTTACACTTATTATAAGTTCATGGTTTTTGGATGAGAGCTATGTCTCATTATTGTACTGCAGAGCATCGAAGTGATTGCTTTGCTGTAATAGAGGTTTATCTGGGTTACATTCATTATCAGTGACTAAAGAAAACGACAGAAAGTGTTAAGTGAAAACGCTTGCTTTGGAGATCCAAAGGTAAAGAAGGCAAACCTGAAGCGTTAACCGCTCGACTACAGCGCTCGTTTATGAACCTGCATGAATGCAACTAAACACGTCCACTTTTCTTATTTTCGTTTGTTAATAGTACTGCTGGTAAAGGAGTTTGATTATTTCCAAACAAATTTAATATTAACCATCAAGTTTTCATGAAAACTTCTGGAATTTTACTGAAGTGGATTACTAAAAAAGTTTCAATGATATGTACAGGATTCAAACTGAATATGTAATTAAGCGCAGACATGCTAGTAATTCTCCAGTGTATTTTACTACAATTTACTACTTATAGCCACGAACGGATTACGTTATTAAGTTCAATTTACTAAAACGTTTTCAAATTGTCTTACCTGCAGTGTAATATTACGTACTTACAATGGAATATTACATTATATTTTTCTCCACTTTGTTGCTACTTGTCAAAGAAGGAAAAGAATAAAACTTCGGGACTAGAAATTACGTGCTATAAAATAAGTAAAAGACTGTGGAGTGATGTGTGTTTTACTTTACTTGACTTAGGAAATGTGAAATTAAACTGAAAACTCGATGATTTTGTATGACATTATGTATTACTGGCGCTAGCAAAACAAAGCACCTAACAGGAGGAAAAATACATAAACCGTTTCCTAGCAAAACCAACAGATAATTCGAGAGTAAACTAATAAAAACAGAAAAAGAGAAACTTTACGTAAATATTTTTAATGTGCGTTCACTCTGTTTATTGTTGTTATGAATACTTTGAAATTCTAAATTTTAATGTTTGTGTGGCAACAATAAACACGAAGCGTCCTGTCGTACCCTCTCTGATGTCTTTGTAATTTCCAATTAGAGCTTGAATACTAAAAAGGACTTCCTCTAACGCATAAATTTTAATTAGGGTTTACCTGCTTTGCATTTTTTATAAGGTAAATTAGATGTGGGTAATTATAGGTTTGTGACTCATCATTGGTCTTCTGTATAACAGACTTCTACGCACAATATCAGGTTGAAATGCGAAGGAAACTTTATTCAGGTCTACTAATTGTTTATAGTATTGAAACGCACATTAAATTGTCGGTTACAGTAAATATTCATTATCTTACAGAGTTACGTACAGTTCTCTGCAAATTATTAAACACATCAGCATGTTTCACAACTGTAAATAAATTCCTCAATAAAACATGCATAGAATAAATAACCAGATAATTGCATGTTGCATAAGTTGTTTTTGTAACTGTTTCATGAATTTAAGTAATGCAAATGCAAAGTAATTAAAATTTCATTTGAATTTTAGAAATTACCACTCAAGAATTTTTAATTCTTAATTTTACTAAAAGCGAAACAATTGTAAACTAGGAATATTGTTTAAAGACTCTCAGAAGAGTTGAAAACTGCAGTTAATTAGTGACTATGTATTTTTTTTCTGAACTGTTGTAACTTACCAAACAATACATCACTTTTTTGGTCAGAGCTTAGAAAATGGATGAAATACCTGAAACAAGAAACAAAGAATGAGTACATTTACAACTTGACTTGATTTATTTTGAAATCATTACACCCTAATGAATATTCTTTAGATATTCCATGTTGTTCCGTGTAAAAGTCCCATTTTCATAGCATAATTATCTAAAAATCCTAATTTGAATTAAAAAAGTATAAACAGGGCCGAAAATCATCGATTAAATCTACCTTACAATCTATAGTTCATTCTACCCATTTAAGTCCCCGTGTAAGATATCTTTTTGTCATTATTGTGTTGTGTTCCTTTGCAGTTCGACATTCATCATGCAATTAGCGAATTTCAGAATGAATATATGCGTTTTCTTGTTAGTTTGTTCTGTGTAAAATTTTGGTAAATTTCCTTGAAGAATCTGAAGGTAAAATTGAAATCTTTCATTAGATTACTGTGTGATATTTGTTTAGAATTATTCCGGTGATTCCTTACAACTATTATATAAAACGAGAATGTCCCGAAAGATACAAAACCATGAAAGAATTCGTGAAATCGTAAAATCTTTGAGAACTTCGAGGTTTGAAGTTCCTCGATTGCGTAATATTAGAACTTTCCATTAGTGTTGTTCTTCAGAATAAAGTGGGACTTGTACATTGACACCTTTTTAAAGCAGTTATTTGCATTTGGTCTTCAATTACACCTTCAACAATTTCGTGGTGAGCAATCAGAATTTTTGTAATAATTACAATTGCTCCTACATACCGGTTAATGGTTTGTCAATTAAACAGTGGATGTTATAAGTTTAATTTTGTATTTGTTATTAAGTTACTTAGGAAGTTCGAATAGCTTGAATGAGTTTGAATTGACTTGGTCGTGTTGTCGGTATAGCCTTACAAAGCTATTTACAAAGATTCTATCAAGTTGTTTTTATCCAATACATATGCTTTTCTTCGTCCGCCTCTGTTAAGTTTCTCAAACTATTGCTGTTTCTTCTCAATCTTCTTGATGATCTGATTATCTGTAAGCAGCTGGTAGAAACCGTCAGGTCTGGAGATCTCTCGTCAGTCCTGGAAACGCTTACTGCAGCTGTTATTCACCTCTTTTTCCGTCATGTTTACAAAATTTAGTGCTATCTATTGGTTTATGTTGCGGCGTTGTCAAGATGTACACTATTTCCATAAATGTACTAATTTAGCGCGCGTTGCAACAAAGATAACTAAAAAAACAAAAAAGTGTACACGCTGGAGTTTCTACTCGAGTTTGTCGTACTGCCACTTGTGATTGACATGAACATTATTTGGAAGTCCAAGGAACATCTGAGACTTGAAAGATTCAGCTGATCCGAAGGTAACTGCAAGGACTGTTTTGCGTGGTGTCCGGTCGGTTCACACGTCGCTAGAAGCTCCCATGCTTCTAACTTCCGTCAGTGTCCGGGGCTACCGGTTGGCGCCTCCCTTCTTCTCTCCATCTTAGCCACCCTATGTTGGGGGACGTAGGCCCAGGTTCAACGCTGGTCTCTCGGGATCATTCTATATTTGTGGGTGCCTCGGTTCCCTGGCCCAGTGCTCTCTATTCCACTACACTCCCGTATATCGTCAGTAAACTGGCAGTCCCCAAGTCTTTTCTTTGTCACTGTTACCGTCTGGTCCTGTCGGCCGCTAGCGATCTTCACCTCAACAACATATTCGTGTATAGGTGTGGCCCTAAAAGTCGGGGAAAGTTGGTTTGCGCCAGCTCTGATTTTCTTTAAAACAGCAATAAATAGTCTTAGCTACAAAATAGATGTGCAGTGTGCACTCTGAAAACTTAAAATCATCTAACCACCTTCTACTAAAGATATTTTTTCAAAATGTCAATCTTTCAAAAGAGTATGTACTTTCGGGTGGAACGTTTGCATTCCTATATGTTACGAATGTTGTATCAATAGATGTAAACACCAAAATAATTTTTATAATGTATGTTTTATCTTAAATTTCGTTTAAGAAGCAACATGTTATATTGACAACAGGAATAGACTAAATTTATTATAAAGATCAGTGTAAACAATGTATTTTCTCATTAAGAATTCTGAAATTTCAGTAGAAATCTGTAAATAAAATTATGTAAGGTGCAAGTAATTACTGAGCATATTTTCTGTAATCATATTGCGTTTCTAACTAATTCTAGAAGTGTAATAAATTTAGATATTATAGCAAGTTATAACATTCATTACAACGTGAATGTAAATTCAGCTCCAACTGCTTTAAGTGAGTAAATATTAATTTATATCATTTTGGCCCAGGTGTTGTGAAAGTGATAAGAGAAACGACACAAACAAAACACACTAGGGCGATGTGAGAATCCGCAAAAATTTTTTTCGGGTTTGGGATCGAATTCCCTAGTAGTGATGCCCAAATTGAAATAACAACAAAAATAAATAATTTATTTATAATTTTAGAATCTAAAAAAAGTCGTAGTAGTCTGTATGTCAGCTAATAAGTGTTTCTCAAACGTAGAGACATATAAATATTTCCTGAAACGTGTACATAATAAATAGAGTGTTGAATCTTACGACATTTGAAGCTTTTAATAATAAAATTTCTCTTTAAGAAACAATTCTTGCAGGTACATATTACAGCGTTTCAATAAAACTTTTAAATTAAAATTTATTTGATACGTATAAACCAGCAATGTCAAAGTTCAAACAGCACTCCATAAATAGTAACATCCACACGATCAATGATGCTTTCCAAATTTGTTACTCCATACAAAGTGACAACATTAAAGTTCTATTATACATTTTATAAACTCGCACAATATTAGTAAATTCTAGAAAATGACATAGGCGGAGCTACAAAATTTTACTAATT
Organism: Ignelater luminosus; assembly: GCA_011009095.1. Taxonomy (NCBI): domain Eukaryota; kingdom Metazoa; phylum Arthropoda; class Insecta; order Coleoptera; family Elateridae; genus Ignelater; species Ignelater luminosus. Next base: position 136,916 of record VTPC01002726.1, on the reverse strand, counting down.
TATTTAAAATCTGATGTTTCTCGATTTTGTTTCGACTTTAATACTTGCGTAGCGAACACAAACAGCATTATAAAGAGAAATCGAATCAACTTCAATTAGTTAATTGACAGCTAGTGTCAGGATAAAATATCACAATAAACGAGAACAAAATTGTAATATTGCACGGATCGGAAATTCTAAGTACATAAAATGATCGTCATAATATGACAAGAGAAACTTTAATACAAAAATTTAAAAGAGCAGAAGATCACGTGCGGTATCCAACAATAAAAAAGTCAGCAAAATCGTTAACTTCTTTTTTGTTTGGAATTTCCTTTTAAAAGCTTTCCATAAAATGAAAAATAATTTATTATCTGAAAAAATACAAAAGGAAGGTATTCGCCAGTTTATTTCAATGTAAAATCTTCGAGAATACAAAAGAAACGTAATAAGAACATCGCGAACATTACTTTCTTTGCAAATTGGCTCGTTTTCGGCACATAAGCTAAAGCACGAAGCTCTGGTAAATTTTCGAATACTTTGACAATTATTTTTCATCTTTTCATGTTCGAACTTTATCTTGACAAATCCTTTTAATTGGTTCGTAAGCAATGGGGGATATATTTTTATTGAGTGCTATTGTGTCTTTTATATTTTTCTCTTCTTTTTGTGCAATGTTTACAATTGAGTAACTTTCCCTTTATAGTATCTTTTTTGTATAAATTTAAAACATCATGAGGGCGTTTTCTTTCAAATGTATAGGTGTTAATATTTACGCCTTGGCTTCTGTGTGTAAGGTTGTAAATGGTTGAGTTAGTTTCACGAATGAATACCTTAACCCTTTTGAAACGCGTTTAGAGGTAAAGTTTCTGACTAATGCAGGCCCAAATTGCTAACTCCACGCCCTTTAGACCCTCGAAAGTTTAATTTAAAGTTATTTCACTGCATAAGCACTAAAGATTAGTGCTTCAGCTACTTTATTACAAAATTTCACCTTACCACAGCGAATTTATACATTGCAGATAAAGCGCACTACCTCTAAGACTTTCGCTTTATAAATAGAAAGTTTACGAAATTCCAAGATAAGGATTATTTTGCCTTTGTTTCGTTGTCGGGTTAAATTAGCATTTTTAAGCTCTAACCCAGTCAAAAATGAATGTTTAGTGCGCGTAATATTAATAACACGAGAAGTTAATATCCCAAGCTGTAATAAAAGGCGGGAATTTACTCTTTTTTATACTCCTGCAAAATAATAGTGCCCTTTGTATGTAAGCTAGCCAATATTCTGTAAGCCATTATGTAACTTTTATGTTAACCGCATCTGTTCATCGTTCAAATTTATCACGTCATTATCACAAAAACAACTTGTGGTAGTTTGGTGTTTCAAAATAGTTCCTTTTTTGTATTATAACTCATTTCCTTGCTTTTATGTTATAATTAAGAACGGCAAAATGGGAAAAAGTACTTAAAATCATCTGGTGTCTGTACTAACAGTTTCCTCTTGTAGCTACGTGATTCCAGAACTGTTTCGCTTATATAACGTAATAATCGTTCCGAAATGGGAAAAATGTTTTATCAAATGAATTCTCCTATGCTACGCAGCGTTTACATTCGAATTGTCAATTACAGGCCGGCAATAGCTTAAAATTTTTTTTAATGGATATACTAATTAGCTCGCTTTTACATATTTTAATATAACCCAAAAAAAAGTTCAAGCTTGTCTTAAGGCTTAATTGCCTTTTTTGCTTAGCTTGATGTTCTCCAGATACGCTTACAAGAAACGTCTAGTTAGTCCTTAGCGAGTTAACTACTGAATTCATCATGAGAATTGTTAATTTATATATAAGCACGGACACACCGTGGGTTTATATTAAATAGGTCGATTAAGGGTTGAAGAGCAATTTTGGGGTTGGTATGGAATTCAACTAAGGCTCAACTTATGAGAGTAATCGTGTGGGGAATTTGTGTGTATTGAGTATGTCAGTTCAGGTTTTCTTCTGCACATCCGAGTCGTTATAATAAAAACATATGGACGTCAAGGTTTTTTTACGGAAGATATAAAATATTTTTGTTGTCAAATGATGAAGTTTCTATTAATGTGTGGAATTTGTAAACGATTATTTCAACAACATTGTAATTTTATCTTAAGAGGATTGTTAAGGTTGAAACAGTAGAATCTAATCAAGTAGCTTGTGGCAAACTTGAGCAAAATGTGTGGCTAACATAATTCGGTTGTCAAGCAACCGCAATAAAAGAAAAGTTAGTTATGTTTAAATTAGATAGTTATGACTTTTAACTTTTTGCAAGTTTATTAAACGAGATGTACAGGATGTCTCAAATTCACACTTCAAATTGTATCATGAATTCTTTTAATTTACAAGAAATTATTTTCTTTGTCAGGATTATGGAAATACAAAAATAAAGTATGTTTTAGCTTGTGACGAGACGACGATATGGATTAAATGTTCTAAAGAAATTATTATTAATTGATACTCCACAGAGAAACGTACAAGAATTATAAATTTAATTCTATTAATAATAATAATCAGTGTTGTAGAGGATGCTTGTTACTGATAGCCCTAGTTTTAATTAATGATACGATCCAAAGTCTGCTTGAAAATAATCCATGTGTATATTACGAATTTACATCTCCACTACCCTGCAACTGACGTTAAAATTTCCGTATCTGCGTGTTATTATAGTTTGCAAATTTCCTATTTTCAATCATTTTAATTTAGCATACAGCAGAACGTATTAAAACAATTTATTACAGTAGTGGTTCAAGAAAGTCGTTCCCATTAAGAATGTATTGTAATACTAATTAAAAAGGTGCATTTAAAATTCAAATTTCTAAATTAAAATCGTAAATTACTATATAATAAAGATTGCGTAGGAAATAAATTCCCTTAATTACTCCTATAAGTTTGGAAGCAACAAGACAGAGAGTGTGTAAAACCTACTACAGATGAAGACGTAAACTGCCATGACTAATACCGTCTATGTTTAATTAGACGTTTACAATCTAATCAATCTCATACATTAGTATATAAAGGAGACTAAATTGGAAGTTACTGGAAATTGAATTCGATAAATGAATTATATTTAGTATGTAAATTGGTGTAATGTAAAGATTAGTTTAAGTAATTTCTAGAACCAGCTATATCCCTTAGATGTAGAATTTAAAACAATAAAATAACCTACGACGCTTTTTCTACCGAGCTGAAGCGATAATTCTGAAAATTTAAAGCGTTGGTTGAGGATTAACACGGATTTATTTAATGCAGAAATCTTTTTGAATAAATATACCAGAAAGAATATTTTATACAACTATTATTAGAGGATTTAGATTTATTTAAAGTTCTCTGTATACTATAATCCGACATTTATCTTCATTTCCCTTATTAAAAAGGTTTTATTTTATTAATACTGGAAAACCTACTTTTTAAGCGTTTTAGTTCTTATCACAGAATTTTTGTAACAGTTTTGTTCAGAGAAAGGGAGATATAGATTTATATGCGATATTGTTGAACAAATTCCCTGACTTTTCCAGATTATACATTTTACATGTTTGATATTTTCGCATTAGACATTATATAACACATGGGCTGAAAAGTCCCAGGCCTAAAAAATAGATGGCGCTAGTTCTATTGCATTCACCGCTTTTTCAGTTAGTACTAACCTTCAAAAGACAGCTGTTAAAATTTCATGATATTCTATTCATTATTTTGTGAGTTATTGTGCTAAGAGTGACGCTACTTTTGTTATTTTCAAAACAATGGATCAAAAACAATTTTGTGTTTTAATTTTACACTGCTTCTTGATGGGAAAAAATACCGTTCAAGCGAAGCAATGGCTTGAAAAGTGTTATGGGGACTCCGCTCCATCAGAAACAACAATAAAACGTTGGTTTGCTGACTTCAAACGTGGTCGTAGAGACACCGATGATGCAGAACGCAGTGGACGTCCAAATGAGGCGGTAACACCAGAAAACATCAAAAAAATCCACAAAATCGTTTTGAATGATCGAAAAGTGAAGTTGCGTGAGTTAGCTGACATTGTAATGATATCAAAAGAACGTGTTGGCTTTATATTGCATGAGCATTTGACTGTGAGAAAGCTCTGCTGAAAGTGGGTGCCGCGTTTGCTCACTGTTCACCAAAAACGAGAACGTGTTGATGTTTCTGAGCAGTGTTTGGCCATGTTTAAACGTAACAAACCGGAATTTTTGCGTCGATATGTGACAATGGATGAAACATGGATCCATCACTTTACTCCGGAATCAAAACGATAGTCATCTGAGTGGACAGCAACTGGTGAACCTCGTCCAAAGCGACCGAAAGCACAACAATCGGCTGGAAAGGTTATGGCCTCGGTATTTTGGGATGTGCGTGATGTAATATTCATCGACTATCTTGAGAAGGAAAATACCATCAACAGTGAATATTATATAGCGTTATTGGAGAGTTTGAAGGCCGAAATTGCAAAGAAACGACCGCATATGGCAAAGAAAAAAATTTTGTTTCATCAAGACAACGCACTGTGTCACAAGTCAATCAAAACAATGGCAAAACTACATGAATTGAACTTCGAATTGCTCCCACATCCACCGTATTCGCCAGATTTGGCTCCCAGCGACTACTGGCTGTTCGCAGACCTAAAAAAAATGCTTGCCGGTAAGAAATTTCGCTCGAATGAAGAGGTTATCGCTGAAACTGAGTCCTATTTTGAGGCAAAAGATAAATCGTTCTACAAAAGTGGTATTGAAATGTTAGAGCGGCGCTGGAATGATTGCGTTGTTCTTGATGGAAATTACGTTGATGAATAAAGCTAATTTTGAACAAATAAACCGTGTTTTCTTTGTTAGGCCTGGGACTTTTCAGCCCATGTGTTAGATGTAGAATTTGAGGCATGTTCCTAACTTTCATCTTGTACCCAGTCTGGTAATTTTGATTATCAAATGATGTGCATATTATTATTGAAGTTGTTATTAGATGATTCAAAATAATTAGCAACTGATTTAATTTTGAAGAAACTGTTTTGCGCAGAATAAATGGCTAATGACCAATTCAAATTAATTTTTGCGCGTTTTAAAAGCAGTTGATAGCAGTGGTAGAACTTTAATCATAAAGTTCCTGGACGGTTGGCAACAATCATCAATGATTCGTTTGTTATCGGCATTTCACGCAGCGTTTTAAGAAGTGCTTTCGTATTCTGCTACCGCTTGTATTTGAGGTTAGGTACAAGTCCTTACGTCGGACTAGCGTTCTTCATCGAACTACAAAGAAAGGTGGTGAAGGATGACATGCCCTACCTATTTGGATATTTTATCTACTAATCTGTACTTATTTATTTATTTTGTTGTTATAATTGGTAGTCTAAAAACTAAACACGTGATGCCGACGCCAAGTGAGAACTCGGATGCCTCCGTGATCTGTTGTGATCCTAATTTAGTACTTAATTTAAACTTCTATTTCTGTCGCATTAAATTGTGATAGTTTTGTAGCACATTTCTTCCTTAGATTAGGTTTTTATCTTTTCATTATGGCGTTTTGTGTACTTGTAGGTTAGAAAAATGATAACGAAACCAAACTAATAAACCTAACCTAAAACACGTCTAAAAGTAAACATCACAAAACATCTGGGAATGCAAAGCATAACCACAACTTTGTCTTATTTGTTGATGTAGAATACGATTCTAAAGTAAAAAAAATTTTTAAAAATTTTCTAATTTTCGGCCGCCATTTTGACCATGTTCCTGAAGAGTTATCAAAAAATGAAGATACCACGTAGTCTTTAGTTTTTGATGTAGAATCCAAATCTGAAGTCAAAATTCCAGAATTTGACAAAAAATGCGGACATACATACAGACATACAGCCATACAGACAGACAGACAGACTTCGCAAATTCAGTAACGACTCCTTCGGAGTTCGTTGAAAACAAAGACTGTCAATATAACAATTTGAAAATATCTACAATTTTCTAGCAGAAATATTCCTATGGACAGAGCATACCGTCCTTCACAGTTTCTCTTTCTTGCAAATTTCCACTTGTCGGTGAACTCCGTTGATGTTTATGAGAAAAAAGCAGGTTGTTTTCCAAATTTGTAATGGACGCAGTTTTGAAAAGTGAGACATAGTTATCAATATAGTCATCCAGGAGCAAGCAAGGGATTACTAGCAACGCATAATCATAAATGCTGGCAGCGCATAAGCCTGATTACTGCTTCCGAGTACAAGGAACGAGAAGGCAAACCCTACCTGGCATTACTTGTGCAAATTCCGTTTCGAGTACTAAAAAATTTAGGTAAAGCTTAGCCATTTCCAAGTATTTATTTTATTTAAATGTGACCTCAGCATCTGAAGCAATTTTGTATGCCATCAACGTAGTTGAATGCAGATTAAGATAATTTCCAGATATGTTTAGGTAGATTAGACATCGGCAACTTAGTCAGGTTTAGAGATTTTAAAACAAAATACACTTAAGCTACACTATAAAAAACACAAAGGATTAACAATAAATATTGACTTTAAATAAGGCTTTATTCTTGAAGTATGCAGCAAATAAAACATAAATAAACCTAAAACTAGCTTCAGAATTTAATTCTGCCACCAGAGGCGTAACGCTTAGTTTGGATTGTCGATTATAGCCTGACGTCCTACATGGCCTAAGGCAAATGTTGTCATACATATTTTACACTTGGCTCGATAAATATTCATTGGAACGGGATACGCGACAGATTATTTAGAGGTACACAAAGAAATATGAGTAATGCCCCTGAGGTTAAACAACTAACCTTTTTTCAATCTAGTTTCTTAGAGACACAGGCAAAAAAGATTTTTGTCTTTTTAATTACATGATAATGATGAACTAATCCGTTGCAGTTAATCTAAATTAAGGTATTCGTTACGAAAGACATTGTGGAAGAACGATTACGAACAAATGGAAAAGGATACATTGGATATTAAATAAACGGAAGGTAAGTAGCTCACCGCTATTTATTAGCTCTATGAGAGCCTTTGCGAGGTGTTCCTAATGGCCATCCCTTTTTATTTTTTTCCCGGTTGACAGTTCATTGTTAGACTCTGCGCTCGAGTTGATTAGAGATACATCTTCCTCTCTACACTACCAGGACTCATTGCGTTTGGGTTGTCTATTACAGCACTGGAGTTTAGCGTTCTTAATTTGGGAGGAGCTGACATGGTGGATTTCCAAGGAATTGCACTAAAGGAAGGCAAAGTACCAAAAGTGCTTATAGTACTGTACATATGTACAGGAAGGAGGCAAGAGCAGATGCTACTAGAAGTACTACATTTACTACCACTGCAGTTATTGGAGGAATCAAAGATTCTATAATGGGTGCTACATTTGACGGTTCACTAAGAGGCTTTGTACCAACTTGTGAGTAGCCTAACCTAGCCTATATTAATAAAGCATTCTCCGTTGCGTCATATTTATTAGAATCAAAATTTATTGCTTGAGACTGCATATAAAGTTCGTCTTTTATTTAAAAATTCACCAATGTCGCAATGTCTTCTGGAAATGTAAACGACAACGCGGCTAGGATTTGACACATGTTACCTCCAGTATTGATACATAATGTATACAATTACAATTAACTTAAATCAACAGGTTTAACCCAGTTACGTCGCATATCTCATAAAAAGTCGCTATGTGTAGGGACAAATAGCTGCAAATGACAACACTGTCCGCAACATGTTCGTTTTCTGAATGCGACAAATACAACGCAAGAAAAGAGCTCGCGTAGGTTTAAAAATTAATAGTGACGGTCAATAACGTCAGGTGCAAATTGCAATCTAAACAACAATAAAAAGTTATTGTATCGCATTTAATAGACTGAGAAAATCAAATTTTAACTAAAAATATGCATGGGTAAATTATGCATCTTTTATGGACTAGCATTAAAAATATGAACGTTTACATAAAATATGAAGCACGTCAAAACCTTGGTAATGTTGTTAACGACAAAAGGCTTTTTAAAAGAAATAGAAATTTATGCTTTACTTGACGTAACGTTATTAGATGAAGATATAGTAGATGTATTAGGTTTATTTAGTGCCCAGATGAATTAAATTTAAAATGAGCAAACAAGAATATCGGAAAAAAAGAAACTGTAGCTCAAGATGGATCTGCATTCAAATTTTAAAATGTCTTTACAATAAAAGGTAATATGGAGTTACCGACTTAAACTGTTGATGCAGATAAACTTTAAAAACAATGGAAACATTTAAATCAAATTGGAAGGTAGTTAACCAAAATTATTAATTGGTCATGGTAAGTGGAATCTGATTGTACGTAGAAACTTATACAAGATCCTAAGAACACTTGTTTTGTCAAAAACTAAATTGGGATGGTGGTTCATGAAATAAAAATAAAACTGAAAATGCTGTGCTGCATATTTACCATAAGACATGAATGCCCTCTATCAAGAAGTTAAATCATTTTCTACTTCAGAGTCTTTTGGGTAAAAGCCTGTTTGTCTTTGAAGATGGCAAACAGAAATGAAAAGAATCATGAAGAAGGTTTCTAAGAAGATTGAGAATCGATGGGAAACGGGACTTTTGTAGAAAAACAACATTAAGACGTCAGCAATGCAAGCGGTACAGATCTTGGTTAACTGTGCAACAATAAATTCCATCCATGCTCTGTGGGAGAGCTGGACTGCTGTCTTCGCGTTTTACGCACTTACCACTTTTCAGGTAATTCTACTTACTGAATGCTCACCGCGACGCGCAGGGCAAACAAGGTCCCATTCAAGACCGTCTTAACCCGGGGGTGCAAGGGGTGCAAGGCACCCGTGTGCAGAACCCTAGGGGCGCTGTAGCCCGTGTATTTATTTTACAAAGACACCGTACACCGAGACCATAGTCCGCACGTCATAAATCTTAATAAAACCTAGTTGTGATGTGCAAATCAAAAAGGTATTATTTTATTTTTTTATGAGGTTCCGATCCTGCCTATAAACACGTGCGGCGAAATTGCCGGTTCGAAGAGGTATGCCAAAGATTGCCGCACTAGTAGCCGGTAGTTGTAAATTATTTTCAAAAAATGTCAGTACTTTCTTTGATGATCCGTTTTCAAAAAATATGTTTTGCCCCAAAAAACAAATTTCTTCATTGCATTCGCGACACCCGCCGCGAGTTGTTGTGTGCTTCTCTGAAAAAAATAGTGAAAAGTGAAAAATACTGACTATATAGTTTGATTTTTGATTTACATTGAAATTTAAGGAAATTAATTTTGAAGAATTAATTTTGTCAAGGTAAGTTAAATCTTTTATGTTTTTTATCTTTCAAATCTTACTGGTTCTATGTCTCAAGACATAAAAATCTGTAATTTAGTGAGTATCATTAGAAAATTCAGAAACCGTGCCAGGCATCCTTCCTGATTTGAAATTATAGTTTTTTTTTTTTTATAAAAAGTAATACCTATCTAATTTTCATCATTTTCATCATTTTCATCGATATTCTTCTAAATTGATCCAGTAAGTAGATACATCCTTCTAGTCTAGTCTCTACTATCTACTACAGTACTACCTGATGTGAAATATTTATTTACTTATTTAATTATTTGCGTGCTTTGTTGTAGATGGCCGAATTAGCAGATGGTAAAAAGAGACCATCGGGTGCTCAAAATAGAAAAAAGAAACTGGAGAAAGAAGAAAAAATAAAAAAGCTGACTAGACCGATTAAAACTTTTTTTTAACCCGGTAAGTTCATTTTAATAAATAAACGGCAGTCCTACATTAAGGAATTTTGAACAATTTTAAACGATTTTACTTTAACGTAGTAATAATGTAGTGATAATCCATTCATGAGATTTTCCTTTTCAGATACTTCTTCATCAACATCAGCTGAGCATTTAGAAGAAAGACCTGCTTTAGAGACTGCGCTTATTTCAGAAGTCAGTGAAGTCACTACCCATACCGATGCCTCGGCGCCTCCACCAGAATCAACCTCGACGTCTGAAATCCCATCGGAATCAACTTTTTTTGCAAATTTTGCGGATGATCCTGCTCTCTGGCCTCAAATAATTCCAGATAAGTTAAGACTATTTTTAACAGAACATGGACCAGTTCAGATTAAAAAATCTAACTATTCTTCAGATAGCAATAATAGATCGTTTACAGATACCTATTACACAAAAAGATTAAAAAGCAACGAAATTATTCCACGAGATTGGCTTGTATATTCCACATCTAGTGATTATGTATTTTGTTTTTATTGTAAGCTTTTCAATGCTAATGTCACTGCTTTTAATGCTCAGATTGGTTTCAAAGACTGGAGGCATTTATCGAGAACTTTAGAAAGACATGAAAAGAGTTCTGGTCACTTATTTTCCGTAAAAAAATATCTAGATCTAAAAACTGACTTATTGGAAGGACACACAATAGACTCTGTTAATCAAGCTGCAGTTGAACGCGAAAAAAAGAGGTGGACGGCGGTTTTGGAAAGAATAATCGAGATAATTACATTTTTAGCTCGTCAAAATTTATCTTTAAGAGGAACCACTGAAAGGTTGTATGAATCAAATAATGGGAATTTTCTAAAGTCAGTAGAATGTGTTTCTAATTTTGATAACACCCTATCAGAACACATTTCTCAAATTCAAAATGCTCAATATATCGCATGCCCCATTATCTTGGGCATAATATTCAAAATGAATTGATTAATATAATTTCTGAAAAAATTAAAACAACTATAGTTGATCTTTTAAAACAATCTAAATATTATTCTATAATTTTAGATTGCACACCTGATATCTCACACAAAGAACAACTTACTGTTATCGTCCACAAATCTTGCTGAGGTTAGAGAGCATTTTTTAGGTTTTTTACTGGTTACTGATACGACAGGACGAGGATTAGCAACTTATTTGTTAGATTTTTTAAAATCAATAAATATTGAACTGGATGATTTTCGAGGCCAAAGATATGATAATGGGGCAAACATGAGAGGAAAAAATATAGGCCTCCAAAAAAAAATTTTAGACATGAATCCTCGTGCTTTTTATGTTCCTTGTGCGGCCCACAGCCTTAATTTAGTGGTACATAATGCTGCTAAAAGCTCATGGGAAATAACGAATTTTTTTTTCAATTGTCCAGGAAATTTATGTATTTTTTCCGGATCAACATCACGTTGGGATGTCATCATGAATCAGATACCCACTTTAACATTAAAACCACTTTCAAATACGCGATGGGAAAGTAGAAGTGACGCTCTAAAAGCACTTCGTTTTAATATGGAAAAAATTTACGATGATTATACTTTATCTTTTCAAACAAGTATGACAGCGACACAAGGAACACAGCAAGCTCATTGATGTCGAAATTAAAAAGTTTTAAGTTTATATGTTCAGTAGTTGCCTGGTACAACATTTTAGCAAAAATTAATATTGTTAGTAAACGTTTGCAAAAGTCAGATGCCATTCTTTCAGAGGCCGTCAAAATGCTAGATCAAGTCAGAAAAGATTTAGCTGCAAACCGGACAGACACTGCGTTTGAGCAACATCAATTGCTGAAGAATTAGAGTGTGAAACTGAATTTTCTCAAACTGCTCGTCCATGTCCCCGAAAAAGGCATTTTAATTACGAGACTGCAGATGAGCCCGTTTTAGACCCAAAACAAAATTTCAAAATAAATTTTCATTATTATTTATTCGACACGGCAATTGTAAAAATAAACCAAAGATTCGAATTGTTGATAGAGCACTATAACAATTTTTCATTTTTGGAAAATATAGAAAACTGGAGGAAATCGGAGGCAGACCAAAAAAAACACAATGTCTCAACTTGCAACAGAAATTAACTTATGGAAATAGATCCGATATAGATCTATTCCATGAGTTAGAATTGTTGCCAATATTTTTTATAAATAAAGACACAACTCCACTTGATATTTTAAGTTATATATATTCCAATAAATTACTGTCCGTATTCCCTAACCTTTCAATATCTCTACGTATATATTTAACTCTTCCAGTGACAGTAGCTGAAGGCGAAAGATCATTTCCTAAGCTGAAGTTAATAAAAAACTATCTGCAGTCAACCACAACCCAAGATAGATTAACAAGCCTGGCCATTATAAGTATTGAAAAAAAAATAGAAATTAAAATAGGCGAAATAATAAAAAAATTTGCAAACTTAAGAGCTAGAAAAATTGACTTCGATATATAAAACAGCACAGGATAGTTTTAAGTTTAATCATTCTGACATTTATGATGTAAGTTTTTGTGATACTTTTTATAGAATAATTTATAACTTTGTGTTAAATTTAAGTATGTGATACCTATCCAAAAATAATTAAAAAATTCTTTTATACAATATTTTATATTATATAAATGTAACTGTGTAAACTGTGTAATGTAATATAATTGTATTGATTGTCGTCGTTTGAACTTCCTAGCCATGTTCTTTATATACCATAATAAATAAATCAACCATAATTATGCTTTTGATTTTTGGCATATGTAAATAGAATATTTCAGCGAATTGTAGCGGCTAACGGCTTCTAGGTTGAGCACCTGTAACGTGAGACTCTGTTGCGGGGCACTAGACTCTGTAAAAAACAGAGTTGATTGAATTTTTGACATAAATTTGACAGGGAGCGCAAGGCCGATTTTCGCACCCCGGCGCAGAGTATACTTAAGACGGCCCTGGTTCCATTGTTAGAGTCATGGTCACGTTATAACGTTTTGTAATCGTCAAAGCTTTCAGCATTTGTAAATCTTAATATTTCTTTAACAAATAAAGTTTTCTATTATTGTTAACGGAATCAACTCTAATGTTATTTCTTGTTTTTAAAATGCAAAGCTTTCGAAGAAAAGTACTTATTTTTGACATTTAAAAGAATTGTTACGTTTTTATTGAACAGATTTGTTACTTTGTTTCTCATTTATATATCTGTTTATTTAAAAAAAAGCTATCACGGAAAAATCCATTAACGTTAGGTTCTGACAAGAAAATTTCAGTTTCGGAAAAATAACATCGCCTTTTAAAAAGAATAAATGCGTACGGAGTGGGTAGTTGTCTTCGTAAGAACGCAAATTCAGCTACTATAAAATCTTGTTTTAAATTGACAAGATTAACAAAGAACGATGTAATAAAATTTAGCTTGAAAGTAGGCGAGATAACCTAGGCGACGAAAAGGAAATTTTTTTCTAAAAAAAGAAAATGTATACAAATTCCTTCTGAGTTTGCAATAAAGGTAAATTTATTAATCAAATTCCAAAATGTCTGTGTTTCACTAATAGCTTTTATCAGAAATAACAGTTACATCTTGTTGCTCAAAGTTATTTTGGACGAATACTTCCGGATCCAAATACGACTTCTTAGAGTTACAATGATCGTAGAAATGAAAAGTATATTTACAGTAAATACAAAAGTTTTTTATGAAAAAGTTCGTAGAAGATCACGCACTAAAACAACAAGTTTATAAAAGAAAAATCAATAAAAAATCTTTATGGAATACAATAAAAGCTAATTAAAATGGATATTGGATTATTTAAATAAAGGTACTTCCTTAAGTTTTATTTTTTATTTATTTATTATAGGAGGGCTGTTTGACGGAAGTGTGACATTTCAATAAAGAACAGGTTTAGCCTAGATTTTTTTTATTATTTTTCAACATAGTTCCCTTCAAGTGCTACACACTTAGTCCAACGACTTTCCAATTTCTTTAAGCCTTCTGAGAAATGTTCTTTTGGCAACTCGTCAAAATAGGCCTGCGTTGCAGCAATAACCTCTTCATTTGATGCGAATTTTTTTCCTGCGAGAGATTTTTTCAAATTCGGAAATAAAAAAAGTCTCTTGGGGCCAGATCCGGTGAGTATGGTGGATGGGGAAGCAGTTCGTAGCGTAATTGTACCAATTTAGCGGTTGCAATTGCAGATGAATGAGATGGGGCGTTGTCGTAATGAAAGAGCACTTTCTTACGTGCCAAATGTGGGCGTTTTTTCTTTAAGATAACATCAAAACGGGTCAATAAATCAGCATAATATTGGCCAGTTATTGTTTTACCCCTTTCCAAATAGTCAATATGGATTATGCCTTTAGAATCCCAAAAAATAGTCGCCATGACCTTATTAGCCGAGTGACCAATTTTAGTCTTCTTTGGTGCACGTTCGTCTGGTGATATCCATTGTTTCACTGTTCCTTTGTCTCAGGGGTATGGTGGTGGGTCCAGGTTTCGTCAACAGTCACATATCGGCGAAAAAACTCAACTGGATTACGTTGTAACATGACCAAACATTGATTTGAAGGTTGAACACGAATTCTCATTTGGTCCACTGTGAGTAATCGCGGCACCCATCTTGCCGATACCTTTTTCATATACAAATGTTCGTGTAAAATATTATGCACCCGTTCGATTGAGATGCCAACAGCATCAACTATCTCGCGCACTTTCAAACGTCGATCAGCCATTACCATATTATGGATTTTGTCAACGATTTCCTTAGTAGTGACCGTTTGTAAGGGCCCGGGATGTTCACCATCATCAGTGCTCATACGGCCAGTTTTAAATGAATTAAACCACTTGGAAACCATTCCATGCGATGGAGCAGATTCACCGTAATATTCCCGTAATTTCTCCTCAGTTTCTTTCACTGTTTTTCCACGTAAAAAATAATGTTTAATTAAAACACGAAATTCACGTTTTTCCATATTTACAAAATAGCACAAACTTAATTGATTTCTATGACTGTCAAATGTATACTATTTCACAGATTGACATGAAATTTGGAGGTTAAGCCTCTAAAAGACTGACGTATATGCTAATGTTTTCGATTTACCGATATCAGCGCCATCTAGCGGAAAGTCACGCTTCCGTCAAACAGCCCTCGTATATTAAATAAAAGTACTTCCTTTAGTTTTATTTTTTATTTATTTATTTATATATAAATAATAAGGAAAAAATAAAACTTAAGGAAGTACTTTTATTTAAATAATCCAACACATAAGAACCTTAAGCTATGGATCTCCAATACATAAAATGAATATTAATATTAAATTAAAAAGTTTAAAAGTTAAGAAAAATAATGGAACAACAAATTGAAAGACGGGGAAAGCCCTTGTTATAATAAATTTATTTATATACTCAAGCTATTACATTTGGGCGCTCATTCGCCCGGCTAAAAGGCGGATTCTGAGAAAAAAACCAAACTTACAATACTTTAAATTAAATAAATAAATAAAAAAGACCACAAAGCAAGGTAAAACCCCCAATTCCACCCTCGCAGTGAAAAAATCCAAATCAACGTGGCCAAATTACCATCCACAGCGAAGATCTCGCGTACAAATGACGACGCTATCTATTCATACCTCTCAGGTCTCACAAATGTGCATACCAAATAACATGAATTTTAATATTTAAATAAATTTTGATAAATATACAGAGAGTTTACAAAGACACGTAACACTCCACCCGGATGATTTTGAAGTCAATAACCTGCTGGGTTCAAAAAGTGGAATGCAGATCTCGGCATTTTATTTAACATTTCCGCTTTCCAAATTGGAAAATATATTTGTATGCTGCTTGATAAAATCTTCAAGTTTAGAATTTGGAACACCCTGTAACTATAATGCTCTTTGTTGTATCTTGCAAGATTCGGAAGAGGTAGATTAATGTTACCAGTTTAAGTGAAACTGTGTATTTGGTTCTAGCTGCTATTATTGAAGACAATTTGGGCCTGGTCCTGGTCGTTTTCAGCAGAATATGTAAAAGTCACAAAAATGAGATGAAATATCAAGTAATAGAAGACACTGCCCATTTACGAAATTATAAGCATTATGAAAACGATGTCGAGCAAAATGATGTTTGAAATCGTTTAATGTATACGAGGCTTGCTGGAAAAATTTCTGCAAATGGTTAAGAAAAATGCAGATACATTTTAGTAAATGGTTTTATTGTTTTCCAAGTATTCGCTTTTAGCAAAAATACACTTTTGCATACGTTCAAACCAATTTTCGAAGTATTGTTTCCAATCTGAAGCTGGTACCTAAGAAACCAGTTGCCTAAATGCCTCAGCGGCTGCTTCAGGCGAAGAATAATGCTCACTACGCATCTTGGTTTTGATTGTCGAAAACAGAAAGAAGTCATTTGATGCTAGATCAGGCGAATCCGGACAATGCGACATCAATTTCACTTTTTCACTGGCTAAAACTCGAAAGTTTGTGGGTTTTGACTGGCCTTGAAACATCCAACAGTGGATTGTTGTTTAGATTCCGGTTCGTATAAATACATTCAACTTTCGTCATCAATAGCAATGTCGTACACTAAAGTTTAATGACCTCGATTGAAATTCTTCAGCATTTCTTTGCACCAATTTACACGATTTTACTTTTGAGTTTAACTGGAATTATGTGAAATTTGGCGACTGCAAAGTTTCCGGACTTAAATAATCGTATAAAATCGTGTGTATTGTTTTCATGTCAATGCCCAAGGTTTCCCTAATTCACGGTATGCCTTATGCCAATCCCGCTCAAGTATTTCATTCACAGCATTAACGTTAGTGGCATCAACAGACGTGGTTGAACGTTCACGCTGGAATTCAGCTAACCAATTATAAACAGTTCTATTCGATGGAGCTTTCTCACCAAAAGTCGCATTAAACTGTTCGATGCATTGTTTGGGTGTTAAGTTGCTTTGAAAATCATAAAAAATCATTTCTTGAAAATGTTTGTGCGGGAGTTCCATTATTTCACAAAATTACTTACAACTGTCAACTGAAGTATAGGTTAGAAGCCAGATATTTTTTGAATTTGACAATGGCACGACGTGGGTGGAAATTACAAGTGTGACCGGGCCTAAAAGGGATCATCGTGTACTCGTTTCTAGAACGTAAACCACACCGTTTGAGCTAGCGAGCGTTAAAGTGTTAGTAACGGGTTGTTTACTTTATTTTAGATATGTATTATTTTAGTTGTTTACGGTCGTTACTATAGTTAATTATTACGTGAAATTTTAAAATTATGTTTAAAATAATTTAAAGAAAAATTTTAGCAATCTTTACCTAATGTAAATATTAATTAATTTTTATCTATTGCAATTGTCGTGCATAAAATATTGTATGCATCTCTGGCGTAAAATATTTAAGGCCCTCAGTGGAAGGGTTTGCCTCGGCTCACAAACTCCAAGCTCGGGCTCTAAATATGTATTTTACGTCTTTAACATAAATAAGATACCTTGAAGATACTCCTAGTTTTTGTAATGTTTGTCTTTGTTAATTTTGTATTGTATATGTTACGGCTAAAGTGAAAATTTGGAAAGTTTATAAATTAGCTGGATAGTATATAAACTAATAAAATAAATAGTTATTTTGCTAGAAAACTATATTAGCTAACCAATACCCTTTGCTAATTTGATTAACAAAGTTGAAAAACTAAAATAGCCAAATGTCTTGGTTAGTTTGTAAATCATTCAATTTGAAATGGGTAGAATAGTAAACTGCTTTCTAGTGATATAAAATAACCAATATCTTGGCTAGTTTATAAACTAATCCTCCATTTCTGTAGCTAATCTAACAAAAAACGTTGGGTTAGAATTTTCATGTCTTTATCAAATTGTTTGTTTAAATAATGGATCATAAACAAAAATTTAATGAAGCAATAGACAGTCTATACAAACAAAAAGCGAGCAATTCAAAAATATATACTAATAGTTATTATCAATATTGTGAAGAAGTTAACAACCTTACGTACCAGTGGGCCATCCAGTAAAAATAAAAGTTATTTTTACTTTATAAAACATTTTGCTCTGCAACGGGTTGACGACGTCTATATTCTAATAAATAAATAATCGAGCAAATTAAAAGCTTGCATAGATGATTTATATGATATTATTAATGATTCCCATCAGTGCACAGGTCATGATAGAAGACAAGTTACATTCAAACTAATTAATGAAAAATATCCAAATGTCACGCAAGAAATTGTAACTCTGTTTATTGAAGGATGCGAAAATTGCCAATTAAAGAGAAAGCAAGTAAAAAAAGGGATTGTAGTGAAACCGACTGTTTCAAATAACCTAAACTCAAGATGTCAAGTAGATTTAATTGATTTGCAAACACGTCCTGACCAAGACTACAAATTTATTTTTGTGTATCAAGACCACTTAACCAATTATGTCCGCATACATCCCATGAAAACAAAAACAGCTAAGGAAACAGCTCACAATCTGTTGGAAGTGTTTATGAATTTAAGTAGTCTATATTTACTGCAAAGTGACAATGGCAGAGAACTTGCAAACCACGTAAGTTTATACTGTTGTTGTCAAGTCCAATTTAAAATCTGTGTCTAGACATTTTTGGGGTTGCTAAATAGAAATTTTTAATCAAAAATAAAAAAATTTAAAATGGTTAGTCCAATTGGGGAATTTAGGCATTTATTTAGAATTGTATTTGATAAATTTCCTTTCCAATGTACTTCATTGTTTATCATTTAAGTTACTGAAGAACTGGTTCAACTTTGGCCGAATTGTCGAATAGTGCATGGTAAACCACGACACTCGCAGTCTCAGAGTTCTGTTGAAAGAGCGAACCAGGATATCGACAATATAATATCGAGTATTGAAGATAATTTTTATCGACTAGGAACTACATACTCATGGTGTACTAAACCAGTTATTTTCAATCAATCAATTTGAATTGTGTAAACAAAATTTTCTATCTTTAGAGGATATTTAGACTGATACAGAAATCTCGCTTCGAAGTGCTGTTAGAAATTTTTCAATTTCTGGTACAACCCAGGACTATGTAAGGTGCCAGTGTAAGAAAATATGTAGAAACAGAAAATGCAAATGTGTCTCTTTGGGATACTCATGCAATAGCAAGTGCCATAATAGCAAACGATGCTGTAATAAATAAATACATAGCACATATGTTTATGTGTTTGTCATAAAAATTTGGAAATTTGTTATTCGTTGAGGATTCTCGTTTATATTTAAATATATTTTTATTATAATTACACCACGTTGTCTTATTTAATTTATTGTGCACCAGAATCGCACCATTTAAAGTAACTACAGCACATGTTAGCTGGTTTGTATAATAACCAGAAAATTGGCTATTTTATAATACCACCAGTTTTGTTGTTCATTCTAACTTACTAAGTTGGACATTTCATAAACCAGCCAAAAAATGGCTATTTTAGTTTTTTCGAATAATTAAAGTAAATTTCTTGTGTTTTGAGTGATAACTATAGAAACAGTAATCATGTTCCGTAAATGTGCGAACGATCGGGATAGTTTTTGTTACGTTTGTGGCGAGTTTACTGCTGAACACCAAAAACGATGTTTTACTGCGCTAATAAAGAGAGCTTATCGTCTGTACTTTGAATGTCAAGTTAGAGATCAAGATAAGCAATGGACACCACATACTTGTTGTGTTTCTTGTGAAAATCGTCTTCGACAGTGGATAAAAGGTTCCCGTGTATGTATGCCCTTCACAATACCTATGATATGAAGGGAACAAAAGGATCATCTAACCGATTGTTACTTCTGCATAACAAAGGTAGCAAGTTTCTCTGCAACAAATAAAAAATCTGTTGGGTATCCTAGTTTAACATCGGTGATAAGACCCGTTTGCCAATGTACTGATCTTCCAGTTCCTGTGCCACCAGAAACATTTGAAGGATCAGATGAACAAAATGTCGACATTGTTTCTAACAGTGATCCAGAGTTTATTTCTCCAGATCCCACTGAGCCACATTTGATCACACATGCACAACTAAACGATTTAGTTCGTAATTTGAACTGATGCAAAAGCAAAGTCGAGTTGCTTGGCTCCCGATTAAAAATTTGGAATTTATTGAAACACACTACCGAAATTAGTTATTTCCGTAACCGCCAAAAAAAGTTTTTTGAGTTTTATTCTATGGATGACAATCTTACCTACAGCAGTGATGTTGACGGTTTGATGGAAACCTGTGGACGTAAACACAAACCAGAAGAATGGCGACTGTTCATTGATGCATCTAAATCTAGGTTGAAAGCAGTTCTATTGCACAATGGCAATGCATTGCCTTCAGTTTCCACTGCATATTCAGTTCACCTAAAGGAATCTTATGAAACTATGAAATGTCTTTTAACGAGCGTAAACTATAAACGATACGAATGGAAAATCTGTGGAGATTTGAAAGTTAAAGCTTTGTTATTAAGAATGCAACTGGGATTTACAAAATACAGTTGCTTTTTGTGCGAGTGGGACAGTCGTGCTAAATCGCAGCATTATATTGTGAAAAGTTGGCCACGTAGGCAGATAGTTGTGAGAAAAAAATATTTTACATGAAAGCCTTGTGGATAAAAACAATATCTATTTGCCCCATTGGCATATAGAGTTAGGGCTGATAAAGAATTTTGTAAAAGGTATGAACCGTGGCGGAACAGGTTTTCAGTACATAAAAGAAAAATTTCCAAAAATCAGCGAAGCTAAGATGAAAGAGGGCATATTTGTGGGTCCCCAGGTTCGGCAATTAACGAATGACAGAGGTTTCGATGCAGTTCTACAAGGAAAAAAAAGGTGGCTTGGAATTGTTCCAAATCTGTCGTAAAAGGCTTTCTGGGCAACAACAAAGCGGAAAATTTCAAAAACTTCGTCGACGAAATGTTGACAGTTTACGGTAAAATGAGATACAACATAATATGTCGCTCAAAATGCATTATTTACATTCCTATTTGGATTTTATCCCAGACAATTTGGGAGCTGTAAGTGATGAGAAAGGGGAGCGTTTCCATTAAGACCTTTCAACGTTGGAAAACCGGTACCAGGAAAGATGAAATTTGAACATGTTGGGTGATTACTGTTGGTTACTGATTTTCTAATATAAAATGTTTCTAATTACATTAGCGTTTTATGTCGAAACAAAATCATGTTTTTCTCGGAAACTATACGTGCTAGGGAAAAACCAAAAGCAGATTTGGATTCAGTATGATAAGATAATTCAAGATCACCTATTTGTAACTAGGAACCAGAAGAAAAATTTAAACTTGTTAATCAGTGTTATTATGTTCCTTTATAATAAAGTTTTATATTTTTCAAAAATACTGTGTTGCATATTCTATTTTTTAAACACTTTTTATTGTTTTAAGTTTATCGACAGACAAGTAGAGAAAAAGGTCGAAAATCGGTTTTTAAAAAACGACAACTAGTAAAAACGTACTTGACGGTATTAGGTTTCCCTAATAAAGTTATAAGGTTTTCAAGAGTCTTGAAAGTATTCTAGAGTTTTAATCAAACATCTTGTTAAAAAGTACGATAATCTTGTCTTGTTTAGAATATTTTAATAAGAGATGAGACTGGTCTTGTCTTGAATATTATAGACAAGACGAGACTAGATCTAGAAAAGTTTTGTCTAGTCGGCAACACTAGCAGCTTTTACTAACCAAACTGATTGAAACATGCATGTCACCTGCATTCGACGACGCGACGTTAAATTAATTTAACAAAAAAATATAAAATTACATCATGAAAGCTTTGTTCAAATTTATAGCACATATCCTGACGTTAAATTAATATTTTCACTTATTATAGCTGCATATAGTGCAATCGGAGTTCGATTCTGTTACAGACACCAAATTTAGAGCTCGGGTGGATTAAATAGCGTTTATGCTTTTTATTATTATTTCCTTCATTTTTATTCGAGTTTTATATTCAATAAACAGCGTTCGCATATTGATTGTGATCATTTTTATTTGTTTCGTTGCAATTCTCCTACAGGTAACTACTTATTGGTATTGTGTCTGAGTACTCACACCTAATTTATACTTTAATATGCTACCAATGATTCCTTGAGTATACAATCCTATTTTGCTGGTACTCGAGCAATGTGTTTATGTAGATACAAGTGGAAATTTCTACTAACGAGGCGCTGCATCCGATAGTACACAATGTACAACTATATAAACCTCGAAGTGTATCTTTAGAGATACATGTAGCTAAAATAGCTAAAAACGATTATGATATTAAGAAAGACACCTATTTGATACTATCGTATTTGGAACACCACAGAGTTATTTAGGTCATCCTTAATCGAAATTATTTTCATTCAGCTTTTGTTACGCCGAATAAAGATGTTTACGCTGTTGGAATCCTCTAGCCTGGAAATACCTTAGTGATATGAAATAAAAATACATCATTGAATGGTGTTTTAACCCGAAATCGTGAAAGACAGGTGTAACAGTGTAAGGCGATCGTATCGGTTTTTATTTTTATTTAAACCATTTGTCTACCGTGTAAACTCTTTTGTGCAAGCGGGAATAACTAAGCATACAGACAAAGCAGAGTTATATACTGAAATATGTTATCGAATTCAAAAAAAGTGAAACCCAAAGACTCGTCAAAAAGCATGTCTATAATGTTTCATAGATGTAATTTAAATTAACAATGTTAATTTAGATTTTAATTCTAAGTTTCTTCGGGATATCAAAAACTAATTTATTTTTTCCAAGAAAAATTTTCTAATTTAAATTCTCAACGTTTTAAATAAATTTCTGGGAAATCCAAATTTCTCTTGTATCCTATTATATACGTCATACATGATAAACAAAAATTGTAGAAATTCTCTATAAAACATATTAAAGGTTAGCAAGGTTTTTAAATTTAATTTAAAGCAATATAAAAAGATGGCATAAAGTAAATAAGAAGTTCGTGTTGGCGACTCGCTTTTTCTTCATTTATTTCCAAGGCACTTTTCGCACAAGTTGTTAACAGTAAAATAGGAAACGTTCACAAATGAGCCAGCTCGCTAGTCTTTGTCTTTATCGAACTGACCTGTTGACGGGGAATATCAGGAATTTTTCGTTCGACCCCTCAAAAAGGCAAAAAAAGAAGAGAAAAATAATTATTGCGGTTTATTTCGGGAAAGTATCGTTTAAATAATTTATTAGCTAAAACAAGAGGTAGGCACTCACTCACATACACTTTCCCACACCTTTGCGCGTTAATTTAAACGAATATCCTAACGCGTTGTCGTTAAAACTTGCGGTTGTTTTTTCAACAGTACCCGCCGTTGGTTACCAATATTGAAGCTATTAATAATAATGAAATGGTTACAGACTAAGTACACATGTAAAAGGGTGTGTAAAACATTAAAAACGCGATTTAACAACTCTATCGCCGTCTCCGTTTCTCGCACCGAAATCCGCAAAGGCAGGAAGTCCGTGCGTGGTTTTCGCACAGTAATTTTCAGTATGGATGGGAAAAGCGCGTGTATCGGAAAGGCGCGGTGGCAATAAAACATCCAATTTACTTTTCCTTAGACACCCTAAATATATTCCTAATGCTTCGGTTCACCACTTTAATTTAAAAAAGTTTGATTAAATTTCTTATACACCTTGAGGTTTTCACTCGTTTTCCTTATCAATCAGAATTTTCAAATTTTAGTTGGTGAAAGAAGGATCTTGAAAGATTTATAAACGTAAATCTTCCATATTTTCGAGCTTAAGACTAAAGCTGCCATAAAACTGCGGAGCTTAATTGATATAATCGCTTAATCCTCTGCATTTAAACGAAAAGGATTAAATGTTGAAAGTAAAATTAATTGTAATTAAATTAACATTTTAATTAAAATGTGCATAGATATAAACTTTTCAATTGAACTGTTAAAAAGAGGAAGGAGAACACGAAGAGAGATTTCTGACAGTTTCAAACTAAAATCCAAAAAGCGTTATTCAATCTTCGCATAAATCTTTATATAAATGTTTGTCGTTCCGTTCCATTCCTTGAACTCGTTTTAATTTAGTTATTCGGAAAACAAACAACTATATCCGATTTTCGTACAGCGATTCCGGGATAAGGGGATTCCAAATTAGTTATGATGGTTGTTCTGAAACAAATTTAATATTTATTAAATGAAAATCTCAAACACCGGTGGTTTCGTTCATCATTGAGAAATTTATTTGCTTCTATCATATATCAATATTTAATCCTCTAGAATTTATAAATTAATTATTTGCTGTTATTTAATTAATTTCTTATCACGAGTTTTCCCTATTGACAAATTATAAAAACTTAATGGTTAAAATCGTCACACAATTTTAATGATACTAAACATATGTCCAAGGGCGTGTAGGGTGTGTGTGTCTATCGATAATTTAATTAATTGTGAAAACAGGCGTGTCGATTTTAATGAAATTTGATATAAGGAGAAACTCTGGCAAAATTTATCGACCCCTCTGTGTTATTAACTCTTTAGTTTTGTTAATGCCAATAGAATCCTACTAAAATAAGGGTAGGTATTGGATATCACTTCTTTCTGCAATATTTACAGTGAAAACACAAACTTCATCGGCGAGTAATTTAGATATCTAGTGTAAATAAAGTTAATGATCAATACCAACTCTCATTTACGTCGAAAACTTGTACTACGTGCTAGAACAGTGGTTTAGCAGATTAAGGAATTTTCTTCTGGTGTATTTGTGATTTACTTAGTATTGTAACTATTGGAAGTTGCTTCTTATTCGAAATATGGATGTCAAAGCAACCAATAAATAAATAAAAAATAAATAATTAAGGTAATTTTCTTGTCTCGCAAATACATTAAAAGGTAGCTTTTCAAGAAAGGATTTTAGTACATTCCGTGGTTCAGAGGTAAAATCCGTTGCGGTTCGGCTTTAAATGCTGCAAGCTTGTTCATTTAGACAAGGGTTGTTTACAATTCTTCGAAGAATTTCCCAAATAAATTTCTGGATCGTTATGTAATTACATTATAAAAATAAATATTTTAAATGTATATCACCAACAGCTGCTAGCTCAGTTGCTTAAGCAAACGTACTACAAACCAAAAGGTATCGAGTTCAAATTGCGGAGAACCCATCTAAATAAACAAATACAGTTTTAGTCACATTCTGTATGGGTTATAAGTGTACGTATTCGTTTTTCTTTGACTACCACGTGTCATCACTAATTTTTCTTGTTAATTTTATTTTTGTTTCGTCTGTAAACTCTTGAAAATCTTTTCAAATTAAACACCCTTTGATCAAGCTTTATCCCATTACATAAAGCCTAGTGCTACTTATATGTAACACGAATAGGGTTTCACTTCATCTGAGTCCATATTCATGTTTGGAACAATTCT
This sequence comes from Ignelater luminosus, assembly GCA_011009095.1. Lineage (NCBI taxonomy): Eukaryota > Metazoa > Arthropoda > Insecta > Coleoptera > Elateridae > Ignelater > Ignelater luminosus. The sequence continues at coordinate 111,853 of VTPC01002726.1, read as the reverse complement.
GGATAAATGATAAGTGACAGCCGAAAGTGTTGAGAAGCAAGTCCGTTAAAATTGTTACCAAAATTATTAAAATTCTAGCTACTAGCAGTGTTTTAGTTTGTTGTTAATTTTATATTGCCATGAAACCGCATATCCGATTTAAGTAACTATAATAATAATAAAAGTTTGATTAATAAAACCAAAACATTCTATTTTATTATACATAAGAAAAATAGTCTACTTTTCAGTTAATTTAGGGTTTTACGCTATCATTATTTACATAATTCTAAAGCCGAGGGTTACATAGTATAAGTAACGTTAGGCTTTTATGAACAAAAGATTGAAATTTCTTTTAATAGACTAATAAATGATGTGGAGTGGTAGAACTGAGGCTGCAAGCAATTCATCTGCGTCCATAGATTGCGGATAGTGGGGTAACCACCAGACATGGACGTTAGCTACAAAATAAGCAGATAAGCTTATGGCGGATAAGCAGTTTCAGGAAGTGGCCGATATTCCTCAAGAAAAGAACCACACAATTTCAAAAACGCCGCCATCAAATACGTAAGCAAGCCACTCCCTGCAGCGCAGCGGTTTAGAATGTGGAACACCGTCAAGAGCGTGACAACACACCTCCCATTTAAAACCATTTAAAATCATGCCAAATTGAAGACAAATACGGAAAAAATACCCCAGATGTGTAGGACACTAAGTCCATAATACCACACCGGATGTCCGGTCTGCCTCACTTATTCTCCAACAAACTCCATCTACCAAATTATAACATTATACCGATGGCAAGAGATGAAAAACTCCCTAAACAAGAAAAAAGATCAACTTAAATATCCTAGACCTAGCGGAAGTTTAATATGGAATCCGGCAACAGGCTATTACAAAGAAAAGTAAGCAAATAAGCAACTCATAGTTACATTCCGGTTTTTGAACGGAAGCCGTTTTAAGGGTTTTACTCTTTTTTGGCCAAAATATAGAAGGGGATTTGTGGGGGCGGTGACGTAAAAGTCGGATGCAGCTTGCGTTCGTCCAGTGTTTTATTGTGATGTAGTAGATAAGTGGAGCGTAGAGAAGTATTTCCATCAACTTGGGAGTGAGGTTTTCGGCATGTCTCATTATAACACAGAGCGGATGTTTGTGTTTCTTTTTGGGTTTTCTGTGGAGCTGGGGTTCTGAGGATGTCGAGAACGTAGCGATCCCTCATGAATTTGAGCCCCGCATCTACAGAGAGAAGTTTTGCTCTGTCGCAGACGTCCTCTAAAGGGTAGATCTGTTCCAGGAGAAAGATACTCCTGCAGACGGCCCTCTTTTTCTGTCGGAGTGTCTTGCAGTCGATCACGGGTCTGATGAAGATTTTGTATGTGTGTAGTAACGTCTGGCAGTGGCAACCTGAACTCTTCCTCCTAACAACTGATGCATCAAATACAGCATTAGGAGCAATATTATCACAATTGCTCTGTTACAAATGTTTCAAGGACACTTAGTGAAACAAAAACCAAGTCGTTTGGACAACAAAGTATTTTAGGTCTAGGTTTATATTATTGTCACCTATCTATGTTAAATTTGATATTCTCGAAAATAATAAAAACACGCCCAGCGTGTTATGTTGCATTCATTAACACCGAGGAAACTGATAATAGTCAAGTATAACATATATTTTGTCATTGTTGTTAGTATTATATTGAAGTATGTCAAACTCATCTAACATGACAACTTACCCAGTATTTAATTCAAGCAGCAGAAAGCTTCAAGAAATGTCTCTAGATTTCTGCATATATTGTAAAAATTTAAAGAATAAAATTATTATCTTTTTTTAAGTTTAATATGAATATAACAGGACTGCTAACAAAAAGATTCCCACACAAATAATCATATAAAATTTACAATTTTGCTCAAATAAAAATATAAGTGCGAATTGGTTTGCAAAACAGAAAAAACCACTAAACTGTTGTTTTTAGAATTTAAGAGGAAAACATTACACCAATTCACTACACTAACTTTCAACGAAATTACTTATAATACGCTTTACTAATAGCGATAAAATAGCGGAGCAAAATTTCACACAACCTTCCAAATACCATACATATGTACGTGTATTTATAGATAGTGAAGTTGTTTATTATAAGAGAACATAGAAGTTAACATTTCAGAAGTGCGATAAAGATGGATAAAGATTGATAACGGTCAAGACGCGAAGGAAAGAGCCAAACAATGAACAAAGAGTCGTATAAGAATGCAATGACGCAACGCGATGAATTTAATTATATTTGTGTTGTGTCGACGCTAAATTATATAGCAACAAACAATTATTTTTAAATTTAACGAATACAGTAGCAAAAACAAAATAAAGGGTTAATACAACAAGTGCTCTTGGTTGATGAATTGAAACGGTTCCAACATAAATACAACGTGCAAACAATCCCTGAAAATAATAATAGTGGAAATGCTCAAGCAAACAATTCAGCAAAATAAAGTCCGTCCAATAGATGTAGCACAATTGTTATATACAATTTATTCTTGAGAACCAGCAAAGACATGCTTTAATAGAGAAATTAATAGGCAAAACTAATATTCGAAACGGTACTGCTACGCCTAATTTAAATCAACCTCAATAGTTTTCATGGTGCTTTGAAAAGCGCCCAATTATTGCATGACCTTCCTGACTCGCAAATCTTGAGCACGGAGCACCTTGTGAATATGGGTAATAGATGATGGTTGAAGATTTTGGAATTTTCATATGAAATTAAACATCAGCCAGGTACATCCCACGAATGATTCTACAGATTACACAAACTGTGGGTGTGTTCTAGTTAATATTTTAGAAGAAGAACATTGGATCTGTTTTGTGCAGAATAAAGACCCAAAACTGAAGAACATAATGTGTTCCCTGCTACCAGAGAGTCAACTTCGCATCCTCCCGAGTAATAAAATAATCAAGGAAAACCTGACAGGAGGTATAAATTGCCGTCTTCGCACAAAAAGCCGCTTGATCTAAAGCCGACGACGCATGCCGATACTACAGTATGCTGGACATTGGTGGCAAAAAGCCAAGATAACGAGTATCAGTTGAAGAAAGAGCTGCAGCCGATTAAAATAACAGAGAGGAAAACAATAATCCTAAAACCAGTTCTCAAGCTACTCAAAGAAGGAATGCTGCCAGTGAAGGAAAATTAGCTAAGGCTATAATCGAATCAAATGGAGCATAGAAATTAACTCTAAAGTAGTTTGAGATTTTCTTTTTGTCAACTACTACCGAAATGATCCTCTTTTCGGCTGACAAACCAAGTTTCACTTAGAGATCATGACACGCTTTCCTGAATTTAACCTGACAAAACAAAACTCAGCCAATAAATTGAAAGTAATTTATATGTAATAAAAAGCTTAACAGTTGAAAACTATGTATAAGATTAAGAGAGGTTTAATCGAAGAAAAAAGGATTTTACTGCAGAAACCAAAACAGAGATCAGAAGATAAACTAAAGTACAGCCCAATATGCCTACTTGACATATTAGGGAAGGTATATGAAAGCATCATTAATTCCAGACTACAGAAACAACTGGAGAATAAGGAGGGGAAAGGGTTAAATCAAAGACAATACGACTTCCAAAAAAAATTCAAAGTCGAAAACAGTGAAATGATGTGCCTTGATATTGGTAGATGGGGGTAGATGTCAAAAACACGTTCAACAGCGCAGCATGGAATCAAATCGTAAGCTAGAAGACAGCTAACTACATCTCCAAATACATCATAAATATAATTAGAGACTATCTCTCAAGTAGGAGGATAAACATTGACCTCAAGACATGCAGATCAATAACAGGCGGAGTAGGCTTTGTACTGGGACCTATACTATGGAACGTCTTATACGATGACGTAATGGAAGTTCAGTTGCCAAAAGGGGTGGACGACGACGACCTAGCAATAACAATACTAGCAGTATGCTATACATGCAGGAAAATAAACTGGAAATCAATACCTCAAAAACAGCAGTCATTATTCTTAATAGGTACAGGAAAGAAGACGGGATTTAATTCAAAATGAAAAACCCGAGTCGTACTTGCTACAGGTCTGGTTTTTGGAGAACATATAAAACAGGTCACGCCTAAGAACGTCAAAATTTTCAATAGTTCAAGCAAACTGACACCTAATGTTAGGGGTCCATGTCAAAATAAAAGAAGAGTCATGTTTGTGGCCATCCAATCTACAATTATGTATGCCGCACCAGTGTGTGAATAATACGAAAACATGCTGCAGGCAGTCTAGAGAGCTTCTGCGATAAAAACCTTCAGTGCATACAGAACCACGTCATACGATGATACCATGGCTATTGCGGGACTCGCACCAATATGATTGATGAGCAAATAATATAAAACCACCATCAACAAATGACAATATCACTAAACTATCAGTACCGGTCAGAGCCAAATAAAAGCGAAAAAAATTAATAAGGGATATAAAGCCGTGGGTAAACAGAAACGGAAGACAAGTAAATGATTCTATCACACAATTCTTCACTGGGCATGGCTGCCTTATGACTTGCCTAAAAAGGTTAAAAAAAGAGACTCTGTTAAATGCATGGAGTGTCCAGAAAATGACAGCAGAGCAGCACACATTTTTCGAATGTATGAGATAGAAAAGAGAACGATTCAAGGTAGAAATACAGACCAACGACGCTTTAACACAAGGAAAACAGCAAAGAAGATGCTTAAGAATAAAGAAAACTAGAACTATGCATATGATAAAGCAGCAAACAAGATTATAGCAGGCAAAAGAAAGAACGAGGTTACAAACGAAGAGCATGCTCTACAAAACAGATCCAGAAGACTCAGGGGTTTTAGTAGGTAAAAGTTCCACAGTCCCCTGCCACATTGGACACTGTCTTCTTAAAAGACCTTTTTTCAAATGAAATGAAAGGGGGAGTAAAACCAAGAAAAACAGTAAGCCAAAACACAGCAAAGAGTTAAATAAAACTTGACAACTCTCTTCGTGGCAACTTTATGGCTTTAATCAGAACTGTGAGCTCTTCAAAAATACCAGCCCATTAGAAAGATTGGGCATTCTCAGATTAATGCGCAAAATAAACACAACCACAACTATCAAGACATTGAAGGATAAAATAAAGTAAAATACTAACCCTTTAGATAAACTTTCTCATATTTGATACGCAGTAGGAGCTGTCACGGGTCAGAGGAAAAAACAATTTGCTGCCAAAAAAACGCTCCCAAAGATTTGCCTGAGTCAACTTAGAAAACAAATAAATGATTAAAGAGCAAAATCACATATAATACGAGAAATACAAAATAAAAATTATTCTCTCGAAAGTCAAGGTCTCTATAAACCAGCTAAGCCTAAAGCAAAAATCGACATGTTGTAGGGATAACTAAGATAAAAGTGCAAAGTGAAAAGGCATCTTTTCAGGAGCGAAAGTAAAATCACCAACAGAAAACAATAAAACTGAAACTTGAACTAAAATCAAAAGCAGTTTCAACGAAAAGTAAACCAACAGGAAGACTTTTCTCATGGAGATCAACGCTACGATTTTGAGCAGTTTTGTAAATATTGGACTAGTAGATAGTCAACAGAAGCAGCTGAAGATATGGAAAATATGTCTCAAATATAAGTCAACGCTGCTGATAAACAGGAAGCTATGAAATACCTGTTAAGCTAGAGATCTACCGGATTAGATCAAGTCGCACTTGTTACATAAATTGGTTAAATAGATTTCTTAAAATTTCAAAGATAGGTCCCCACATCAAAAGTCGTTTAGACTCACTCTTCATTCGCCTTTAAGGGATAAAAAATAAACAGAAGCCCATTGTGGGTTATACTTGCTGTAAATTCTCTTTGATACCTTCTGAACTACGCTACCCATACATATCGTTTTAACATTAAAAAAAAAAAGACTTTAAACTAAACCGCTTGTTGTTTATGGACTATTCAAAGCTTTGTGTAGAAAATAAAGATTGCAAAGTTTCATAAAAATTATCAAGACTTTCAGTAACAATATCAGAATGTGCTACAATATCAGTCTATCGAAAGGGGTTGCATGGGGGACTTACAACTTGTCCTTAAAAGAAAACTTAAACAAAGAAAGTAATCAGGCTTTTAAATACTTACCTTAATTCAATAAATCTAGTTATTGCCATAAATATCTAGGTTATATTTATTTTAATGCACCTTTCGGTATCTTTAAGGACTTCGACACCGTATTAATAAAACTTCAAAACGCCCAGATACCATTATCCAAAAGTAGCTACCGAAAGGGTGTACTTGAAAAAAGGCAATAGAAGCTGATCAATATGTTAAAGTTATATTACTACTTTTTAAAATCGGAAACACAACTCCCTAGAGGGCAGACAAAAACTATTTGGTACTAAACCTAGCTAAAAGAGGCATCAACAGTCTCTCGAGAAACAACACAGAAGACTTACTGTTATAGCAAGAAAAAACTTTGGATGATTATTGCCGTCCAGCAGAACTGTATTTATGAACAAAGTATAAGAAACACATTCTAAAATCTAACGTTCAAAAATACATACCGCAAGTGTTCAAGGTTTGGGGAGACAGCAGAAGATGTGATAGACAGATACCCAGCAGTAGCAAAGTTACGAAGAGTATTAATTTACTACTCGCCGTTAGGTAAATATTTCAGTTATTGAATCGTAGTTACTATTTCAGTTTAATTTAGTTAATCCACAGTTTTCCCCACGCATACCAGTTTACCCCACCTGTAGCGTCCCCACTCTTCGAACTTGCTAGTGTGCGGAAACCGACTGCTCTAAGTATGGGCTCCAGTTCTAACAGTGTTCTTCAAGTTTTAGTATAGCCCTAAGTAAGTTCCAAACTCCTATCTGTAGCTCGATTGATGCTGCTGTCAATCGAGTTAGTCGAGTTACGAACATCGCTACAGTCTCTTACCGTTCTTCGTGGTCCGGCTGACACTGCTGTCAATAGAGTTTAAAACGTGCTTTGTTGTTTGGCAAGTGCCACTGTTTCTCTGCTCAGAATAATTCTTAGCGACTTCCCAATTCCCTTCTACCGCTTGCACCCCGTTTAGCTCGTACAGCCTAAGTTTGTATATAGTTCAAGGTTTAAATACAATAGATCAGGTTATACCACTTGAGTGTACTACTTTGGTATTCAGTTCCCCTGTCTTGAGCTTATTACAACTAATCGACCCCTAGACTATCTGTAAGCAATTATTTGACCCAACCAAAGACGAAAACAAGTAGTAAAGCTCATAACCAAATCTGGCACCCGAAGTATTCTGACCCTAAAAAAAAATATTGTGACCAAGAAGAAAATACGCCATACAGCATACCTGGGAAGACACAACCAGGTGACCAAATTAATACACATACAACTATTAAGAAAAACAAACAAATCCCCTCTCAGATATTACCAATACACACCTGAATCTACCATGGAAGAAAAGAGAGCTTACACTGTTGAGACAGGCCAGTTATCACCAATAGAATGGTCGGTTACAACAAATCAGGTATGATATTAATAGAAAAAAAGAACACGGCAAGAAAGCAGTAATAGTAGACATTGGCCGTTATTAACACATCGGAGAAAATCACAAAACTGAAATGCACACCGGGTGTTACTTGAAAACTCGATTATAAAGCAAGTACTATAAACAGTACAATTTTAAGATAAGACAATAATAAGACATTCCACTACGCATCATCTGTTCGCATTTTAATGTTTAGAATATTAATAATAAAAACAGATTATCCAGATTTTTAAGAGAACTCTTGCCTTTTCTGGTCTAGGTAGTCAATAGCTTTAATTAAAATTGCAAATCATGAATAATCAAGGAAATGCCGAATTTCAACAGAAACAACAAATACAACTTAGTTAAATGAGCGCCATCAAATTCTTTACAGGAAATTCAAACCTGGTGGTTTACTTACAATTAGTAGTCGTTGAATATACAAAGTGTTTATAAATGTTTCTGGGTTCGGTTGACTATGGAATCTAATTTTGATAAACGTCTTGTTGATTTACTTCAACAACTAATAATGTATTTGTTTTCTGTCATTTGTCAATTGCAAATGTCACTGTCCCGAATTTAGCAATTTAGTTAATGTTGTGCTGAAATTTGTTGTATTGTTCCACATTTCTTTCTCTCTAATTAGGCTTATTGTACGAAAAAGTCGTTTTCAAGATTAAAGTTGTACTTGTGCTGTGTCTGCGTAATCACAGTAAGACTCTTACATACTGTAAACATTGTAGAATATTAAGGAAATGTATTTTCAGCAGCATTGTAAACAATGGTATATATTGTTCAACAAGACACTTTTATCTTTATGTCTTATTACCGAAATGGTGTAGCTCACGAGGGAAATTGGACATTTTCTATTGAAGCTTGCAAAGATGAATTTAGAATCCGATTTCCTAATGTTAATGTTTTTGACAAAGCTTTAGTTTCTCACATTGTAATTAGACGATTTGCTAGAACAGAATCTGTTGAAAAGGGTACATCTTCAGAAAGACCTGCTGTGAGTGCTGAAGCTGTCGAAGAAGTGAGACAAGTAATCGAAGAAAGTCCAAAAACCTCACTTCGCAAAATTTCATTTCAAACGAATATTCTTTTAAGTACTTGCCAGAAAATTGTTAAAAGAAACAACCGAAGTTATATCCTTACAAAATAACGACTTACACCACCAGATTATGGTAGTCAAAGAGAATATTGTACATGGTTTGAGAACAATACAATGATTTAGTGAATTTGTCTTTTTACTCTGTTTTTTATTTTTGATGTTGTTTGTGTGAGCGTATGAATACACTTAATTTATAAATTGCAGACCACATTTCCTTTATTTTGTTATTATTTCTCTCTATTCTTAGCTACTGACATCAAAAACAATGTGTTCTTTAACACTTTATTAGATTAGTTATTATTAATTCCTAAAAAACATAAGATTAGGCAACCACCATAACAACAATGCAATGCGTGTAACGTGATAAACATTGTAATACATATCCTGTTTTCAAAAGGTGGCAAATGCAGCCGCAAGCATGATTTCACAGTCCACTGATTCCAAAAACATTTATAAACACTTCGTGTTAAAAGAAAAACACAAATATACAAAAATTCAACCAACAAATTTTATTTTAAATTCGTAATTCGGGTGAAAATTGTAGAATTTAATTCTGGATACTTAACAGTAATAAAAACTAAAAGCTAGTGCGACAACCTCATCAAAATAACAAATTTGCTTAAAAGTTTAGTCATTTAGAATAAAAAGATCTTGAAATTATTAAATTATGTAAATGCAGAAGGATAAGGTGAAGTTCTTCCTCGTGTTGTAAAAATAACTCAACGGATAAAAACTAAATAAATAAATAATAATAATAATAATCTAGTATAACAAAAATAATAACTTATTACCTATTACCGGCAAGACGCCGCCGTAGTGGCCTATACGTTCCAACCTGACATCAACAGACATCACAAACAACTACCAGGCCGGTGCTACAGGTGTTGGCGAAGCGTATAGCTGACCGTCAATAAAGCGGTAATAAATTTCTGGCGAGTTAGATTAATTAATTATTATTACAGATTAATTCTGACTAAATAGGAACAATCTAAGAAGGGTATATTGTAAATACTGCAACAGTTTCTGAAAACTCCAAATCAGACGCGATTTAATTTTCTTAACAAGAAAGAAATTAGAAAAATCAGTAAAACTATTACTGTATAGACAGCCAGAACAGATCTCTACTACTTTGTTTTTACTATAAAACATAAGTTTTAAAGGAATAAATTTGTAATATAAGAATATGGCGGAAAAAAGTCTTCTGCATTTCAACGCGTTTTACTTGGTCTCCTCCATTCCAGCGCATAACAGATGCCAATACGCTGTTAACCGCAATAAACCACGTTCTCCTTGTTCCTCCACTTCCGTTCCAACTCCGCCCCTTTTTGCTTGACCGTAGAATTTTCTCATCGATGCTATCACCTTAAGCATCTTACATTCATTCTAGATCTAATCTTCTAATATTTAGAGTAATGTTGATTTCAGTACAGAATAATAAAAACGTTTTAATCTGAATATATCCTACTGCTAGATTATAGATAAATGCTACAGTAATAAATATTTTTACAAGCAAACACATACTGTAAGATACTTGCTGTTTCCTCCAGTAAATGGCAACGTCAGTAAAAGAAATTTAATATTTCAAAACTATACACGTTTTGCTCGTGTACGCATGTACAAACGAAAGAAATATCAAGTTGAATATTTTAGGCTATTTTTAAAATTCATTTTATACATACCTCTGGTATTTCTGTTGAATGCGGAAGAACTTTTGCAAGATCTACCCTTCAGCTTGAAGAGAATCGTAGTTCTGCTTTAAGAATGAAATTTTGCACATTACTGTATAGTATGTCTAAAACCAAGTATTTCTTTTTACATTTGTTCAATGGCGGGATAATCTTAAAGAAATGCTATTGATTTTTGTTGTAACATTTAAGAAGGTTTTCTCTACATGCCTAACTAATTATTTATTAATTATTTTCACGTTCGAGTCATTTGTTGTCTGCTAATAAATTAGAAAGCATAGGTAAGAGGAAACTACATGTGGCTCGTTTTTGAAGGAGAGAGAGTAATAAATTTCCGTGACAAGCTGTTTCCAGTGGCGTACCAAAATACTACATTTCGTGCAGTATGTTACCTATTTGAATACTATTTGTTTCATTAACAACCCATTTGCAATTCCTTTAGAACTGGCCATTATTAAATAACACATCGTTCAATAAGTCCCGAGACTAACAACGAAAACAACATTTTTTTTTCAAAAATCATTTTTATTCATCAATATAATCTCCTTTTAGAGTGATACAATCTTTCCAACGCCTTTCCAACATTTCTATACCATGTTTATAGAAGGATTTATCCTTTGCTTCAAAATAGGCTTCAGTTTCGGCAATGACCTCCTCATTCGAGCCAAATGTTTTTCCCTGGAGCATTTTTTTGAGATCAGCAAAGAGCCAGTAGTCGCTGGGGGCTAAATCTGGCGAATACGGGGGGTGGGGAAGCAAATCAAAGCCCAACTTTGCCATTGTTTTCATGTACTTGTGGCATGGTGCATTGTCTTGCTGAAAAAGGATTTTTTTCTTCTTCATGTGCGGTCGTTTTGCTGCGATCTCCTCCTTCAAACGTCCAACAAGTCAATATAATAATCACTGTTGATCGATTTACCTTTTTCCAGGTAGTCAATGAAAATGACGCCATGTGTATCCCAAAAAACAGACGCCATGACTTTGCCAGCAGATTGCTGCGTTTTTGGACGCTTTGGGCGGCTTTCGCCAGCCATGCGCCACTCAGATGATTGCCGATTCGACTCCGGAGTGAAATGATGTATCCATGTTTCATCCATGGTCACGTATCGACGCAGGAAATCCTTTTTATTGCGAGTAAATAGCGATAAACAGCTCTCTGAATCGTCGATTCGTTGCTGTTTTTGTTCCATTGAAAGCAATCGCGGCACCCACTTGGAAAAAACCTTTTTCATGCTCAATTTTTCATGAAGGATTGTAAATACGCTTCCAGATGATATCTGTGTCATTTCTGCAATCTCACGGACCTTTACTTTGCGATTTTTCATTACGATTTTGAATACTTCACTCACATTTTCCGGTGTAACGGCTTCCAAAGGCCTACCCGAACGTTCCGCATCGTTTGTGTCCGTACGACCACGTTTAAACTCAGCATGCCAACGACAAATCGTTGATTTGGATGGAGAGGAGTCCGAGTAACGTTTCTCAAGCCATTGCTGGGCTTCTACGGTGTTTTTACCCATTAAAAAACAATGTTTTATCAACACGCGAAACTCGCTTTGTTCCATTTTTCAAACAAATTACAAAGTGACTTTACTCTAACCTCGATAACTCTGCTGTTTGTGGTCCAATCGACGTGAAATTCTTACACATTTCATGTAAAGGTTCGCACTCTAGGGAAACGTGGCTAGTTTGGTACTACTAGCACCATCTCTGGGTTAGTCTCGGGACTTATTGAACGATGTGTTAAAGAATTTCAGGGAGGATTGTAAGAAATCTCTGTGGTAATTCCTTAAAATGGCCCTTAACGAAATTTATTTTTTAGATATCAAGACATTTTTGCCTTCAAAAGAGCAAAAAATTTTAGAATTAAGAAATGTCATTGCTTGCACAAGCTGTGTGATGATTGTTTTCTGCTGTATCAAAATTTAAAAAAATTGAGCTCTAATGAATTAGAAGAATAATACATTAGTCTGCAATAATTTTCTGTAAACATTTAGGTATTCCGCATTTAATATTGCATTGCTTAAGGTTGGGTTGATATCGATACTCAATATCTTTTTATTTTTATTTTTCTACTGGTATTAATAAAATCTTTTTAGTTTCTTAGAAGTTAGAGTTGAAGAAATAAATGTTAAATAAAGAATATGTGCCCTATGCATCAAAAGTAACTAGCACTGCAATTATCAAGATGATGAAATAATATGGTAACAGTACTAAAAGCACAAAGTGAGGAAAGTACTGTCATACTGGCGAGACGTATCCACACCAACTGGAAACAATCATTAGATTATTTATTTTCAAGCACAATGTGTTAGGGAAAAAATTTAAAAATGTATTTGAAAGTTATATTTAATGCACAAATAAAGTGTTGTTGCACCAATTACAAACTAAGGTTTCAATTTCATGGAGCTGTTATTAGAAGAAAACAGAAAACACAAAATTTGAGTTAATGGAAAAAACATTATTTTGTTTTTCTGATCTTCCACAACTCATAAGATCCATCAGAAATAATTTATTAACAAATCAGTTTGTATGAGATAACAGAAATTATTATTATTAATATTATGAAATTGTACGACTTTGATATTTCACTCTTGAGTAGTTTAATGGAAAACGAAGCGCTACCGCCGGTGTACGAAAACTCATCCCGAACATTAATAACATTTAGTTCTTTTAAGAAAGAGGACAAAGTCCGACCAAAGGCCACTAAAAATAAACGTAGCCCGAGCCGTAGTGATATCTAATAATAGGTTTCATGCAAGGCAAAGCCCGCCCAGGAAGTGGCCTATGCCAAGACGTAACATTTAGGTCTTCTAACCCTCAGGGTACTGATAGAGGTCTCCGAGAGACCCCAGGGAGATAATGTTAAAAATAATGTCTTAAAGAATTAATGAAGGACATTTTTACTTTATGTAACTATTAAATTTCTCGTCTTTTCCAATCTAGTCTTATATTTTTAATCTATAAACAAAATGATTATTAAAAACATCGGGTTGTTTAGAGACCCTATATTTTGATGTACTTTATAACTACAATAGACGTGTTAGTAGACCATAGTGTACTACCAGTTGCGTAACAACCGGTCCTGCAAATCCTGCAATACGGGGGCCTAAAGAAAAAGAACCCCGCATGTTAACATCCCAAAAAGGCCCCATGTTCGGCCAGAAGCCCTACACGTAAAGGTTGCGAGAGGGATTCCCGAGTTCGCCAGAAGCTTAGGGTAATCCCCCATGTTAAGATCACAAAGACTCCCGAGAAGATTCTCATGTTTGATCAGAGGCTCAGAGCGATGCCCTGTTCTGGAATTACAAATTGGCCCCCGTGTTTGGTCTGCAGTCCGGGAGAAATCTCTAAGGGTTTCCATGACTAGTGTTGGCTAGTGTGACCTGCGATGGGGCTTATTCTAAAGCTCAAGATGAGATAGTCCTCGCATGGCCTCCGGTCAAAGGCTCTATGTAGTTCTTACGCCACTGTCTACTACTTCAAACTTCACTGATGTAATGGACTATTAGTAAACAATAATTTACCAATCCCTGCTGATTATCTACGTCATCAAAGTTTAAGTATATACATTTGCATAAATTACATTTATCTTGATATACTCTGCAGGTAAATAAAATAGTTTCTTGCAAAGATGAACGTGAAAATTTGATGGCGTCTATTTAGGACTCCTGTCGAACTGGCGGAACAAAAAAATGTGTTAGTACCATAAGGGTTAAGTAGGTTAATCAAGCGTGACCCGTGGCCACGGTAGGTGACCTGTGCAAGGGAGGAACCCAAGCTGTAATGACATTTAGTTCTGTTAAGAAAATTTATAAAGGACGAAGCCCAACCAGTACCCACCAAATGTGGCCGGTGCAAAAGCGTACAGAGATAGTGAAAATTCACTATTTCTATTTATTTTCATTAAAAGTTTCTTTTTAAGATTTAACTCACTAAAATCATACACTTGGTACCAGATCAGATATTGCTAAATACGAGATACCTAATATAGATATCGGCAACGTTGTTACGTCTTCAGTCATTTTGTTGTGACAACTTAGGTGTTTTCTTCTAATGAGAATCGTGAAGTATAGTGAGTCACGTGAATGAGTAAGGAAAAAGATAATATTCAAGTAAACGGGCGTGAACGTAAGCTAAAAGATATAGGCCGCCCAAGACCGTCACAAAAAAGGTTGGGTCACGCACGTCACAAACCATGATGTGTCACAAGCAGGGATGTGAAAGATGCCAAAAATTTTTTATTGTTACAACTACATACTACTAGAAAATACGCCGCCAATGTCTTCCTAGACATAAAATGTGCTTTTAACAGGGTTGAACACGTTGGGCTTCTTCACAAGCTTTTAACTTCCCAAGATCCAGCTGGTTTTTCTAGAATCATCAGTAGTGTCAACAACGACTGCAAGTTTAAGGCAAACCCATTCACACCTCAGGGTTTGATCCTTTCTCCGCTTCTCTTCTATTCTACTGCCACGATTTTCCTAGCTCCGCCGTCCATCCCACCCCAATTAACCGCACTGCCATCACGGCAACAAATGCTGCGGCCGCATCCTGGCAAATTAAACCCAGTTCTATCAAAACCCAGGCCTTTATTTTCCGTCATCCTAAATACACAACCAGTAGCAGATACCTGGAAAGAGATGTTAATCTGAGCCTTTTGGGTTGTTCCCTTCGCCTCTCACCAACAATCTAATCCAAATGACGCGTTGTCATCCACACTTATAAAACTTTTATCCGTCCGCTAATCGACTACCATCATTCCATACCACCACCATCACCCTCTCTCCACATCTAATTCAGCGTCTTCAAAAAAAGAGAGGCAAATCTGTAGAGGAATGCTCCAATTGGATTGCTTCTAACCCTATTAACGTCCGTCCTAAATCCCTCCAGCCTCTTTTCTTAACTCTTCGAATGGGGGACGATCCGTTTTTTGTTTTAGGAATACAGCAGAGAAGCTCCTTGTTTTCAACAAAGTTCTGCTATGATTTACCTTAGTGGTGAAAGCAAATGCCAAAACAGTACATTGCACGGGTCCATCAATCCACTCGTCACAACCATCACACTGATCAGGAGAGAACCGGTTTTTCCTTCTTTTTTTGTTCTGTTCGTGCTCACGCCTCTCCAGATAAAGAAGGAGCGCTGGTCGGCCGCTTGTTCAAGCCTCCGTCACAGCGACGGTGCCAAATTCTAACACAAGATCAAAGTTCTCACTGGACAGAAAACTACCCAGGAATTCCATCTTAACCAAAACGGCAACATAATAGTCGATTCTCTGGACAAGGTAAAGAAGAAGTCCATCAAGTTTCAGACGATCTACAATTCGATGCCTAAGCCCTCTGCACAATTAACAATGACGTCCACCTCGATTCCGACATCGCTCCTCGCCTTCACGTTCCACATCTGTATCCCACGGACCTCCTGGCAGACATCATCAGCCCCATCCTCGAGAAGCAAACTGTCGAGGCGCTCCGTCCCGTAGAACTATTGTCTCTCAAAAAGAACCCCCCGACACCTGTCCCTTGCAGCCTCATATTTAACTGTTGCCTCCGCTGTGCATACCTCTCTTCCTCTTGAAAGAAGGCAATGGCCAGCATACTCTGGCAAAGTATTCAAGATGATACCTAGACGCTCACAATATCCTCCCAGAGCATCAGTGCGGATTCTGTTCTGGCAACTCCGCCACGGACCCTATTTTCCGCCTTCACACCAACGTCTCGGTAGCCTTCAACTCTCGGTGCTGCGTAAAGGCCACGTTTCTTGACATCAGAGAATCTTCGACAAGGTCTGGCATGAGAGGCTTCTCTTTAAACTCCAAGCCGTCGAGATTCTCGCCTGCTTCGTCAACATCAACAAGGAACCGTCGCCCCACGAACACAATGTCACTACTACTGTCACTGCTACCCCATAAGCACAAAACAACAAAACACTGGAGAAACGCAAACTGCACCTGACTTCTACTTCTACTTCTACCCCCCTCCCATAAATCCACTCTCACGTTTTGCTGAAGAGTAAAACTCTTAAAATAGTGGAAATCGGAATGTAACTATGACTTGACCTGCTCGTGCGCGTGCTGGCTGGGTGTCCTTTGGCGTACTATCTACAACCATTACTTGAATTTTCTATCAAGGGATTTACGTCTTCTAGCACACCACATTGTCCCAGGTGGATTTGCGCTGCTAGATGCTTGGTGACGGCATTTCACTTGCATTTCACACGTCACGCTCCTGGCATCATGGTATTTAGATTCTTATTTCAACAACTACACTCAACAGGCTGAAGAGGAGTTCAACTTTTACAGAGCCAGTCGCCTTTGGCGGCAATCCACGCTGATTTAAATGAGATGTAATACTGAAGACGAGAATATTGCGCTGGTTTTTGGTACTCACGTACCGTTTTATTAACTCAGCGCTTATTTAGGATTTAAATTTCCCACACTTATTGAAAAATAAATAAATAAACTCCATATTTTTTGTTATCATGAACTTACAAAATAAACGGTGCTTTAGTTTGCCTACTCCATAAAGTCTGTTAATCTGAAGACCTACTATTAAATTTAGAACCCTCCTCTCTGTGCTCGACGACGAAAAGCTGCCGTTAGGGTGTTCCTGAACTCTTGGTTGCAACTTAAACTTCACTTACGAAAGAGAAAGGTGGCAATGCAAATAACCTAATGACGCTTTCTGTTGGTTGCAATAATGGTACTGCCAGAGTACATTAATAAAATAAGAAACTGCAAGAACAGAAAACTTTATTTTAGTTGTTTTACAAAACTAGTTGTTTGCTTCACGTTTTCCTATTCAGTAATCTGTAAAATGAGCCCTTGTTATAAAAATTTATAATCAGAACTTTTTGATAGTTATCTTGTAATCCAAACTTCTTAAATAATTTTATAGCAGTTAAAAGTTTTTTACATTTTTAAAGGCACTAAACCATTACTTTTTCAACAGTTTTCTAACTAGTTACACCAGCAAGCTACATAAAAGTAATGCACTACTTTAAGCTTAAAAGACTTTCAAACAAGTTGTAGCTAGTAAGTTATTTTTATCAAAGTATTTTATTATTATCTCCGTTTTACATTAAGTAGACATTTCATCCAGAGAGCAGCGCAAGCACATTTTTTAGCAAAAACAAGTTAAAAATAAGTAAAATAGTTGTGGAAGCGACAGTTCGTAGAAAACTAAAGAAGCAGCTAGAAACCGTGATATATCTACGTTTTAGACTTTCAGATGCAGTCTCGAGTTATCTATCTTCGGCGGTTTAAATCACTCGCTTAATTTTGTCAAGAAATTGCTGAATACATTACCGTTTTGTGAGCGGTAAGTTATGGCGACAGAAGGAATTTACAAAGCATTTCCATAGAGACTCTATCTTTGTCTAGATTTGATATCCGGAAAAATATCTTTAATAAAAAGAACAACTAAAGCAGCGTCTCGTCTTTCAAGCGATCGGTTGTAACATTTTATTAAGGTTATTGATTTTGTCTTGATAGAATTTTATGTCTGGCTTAAAAAAGCGTGAGACAATATAAAATTTAAAGTAAAAAATGTTTTCTTTAGCGTAGATTTAAGATTCTTTTTTCTCTTGTTAAAGCTTTGCCATGCAGTGTTTAACATGTTGTCTAAAAAATGTCTACTGTATTGAACATTAAGGTTAATAACAACCAGTTGAAAAATTAAATAAAGTTGAAATTTAAAATTCTAAAGAATGAAGGGTGCATAAGACGTGATTTACAAGATGAAACTCGTGTTAGAAAACATATAACATCCTGAATTGGTTCTGAATAAGGATGAAGTGTTCCTAATCCAGAGGCTTATGCACTAAAATACTTAAAGGGGAGGCGCTTTTTTAAACGAATAAATTTTCCACAGTTAGACGGATCCTAAAAAAGAAAATTTACGCAATTTGACTATCAAGATTGGGATTTCTCTTTTAATCACCGACGGGTTTTTACCATCTATTGGAAATTCGCTTTTTTAATAATAAAATCATATCAAAATACATTTTGAAAAAGCTTGTAGTATCAGAAGCTTAAAGAGATTTGCATGAAATAATAGCCGACGGTCTTACTACTGTAAATTCAATAATTAAAATATCTTGAATATCAGTCATAACACTAACAGGCAAATGCAAGAATAAAATAAACTTTTGACTTTCACCATCAATTTTTCTGCTTGCAAATATAATTATTAACTTGAATTATATATAACTGTATATCATCCTTGGCAAAAGGAGGAAAACTAATCTCTAAATCAACCATTATAATACCTGCAAAATATATAAAAAAATTATCTTAAATATTCAAACTAATGAAATAATGGGTTTACTAACCAATCATCTTTTGCTTGCAGTTTATCTTGAATGAATGATAATATTTTCGCTATTCTAAACAAACGTCAAGAGTCACCAAAAAAAATCAAGGTTAATAAAATGCTGGATGTGCAATTGATTGTTTACACGAACACGAAATTAACTTTCATTGTACTATACGGCCCTGATGAAGACTTAACAGCAGAGGTGAAAGATTCTTTCTATGAACAGTTTCAAAAGGTTTATGAAATCATTCACAACGAAGTTACTGTTATGGGTGATTTAAATAGAAGAATAGGATGTGACTACCAGTTATAACGGAGTGCTTGGTAGACACGGAGAACCACACAGAAACAGCAACAGAAAACGATTGCTTTAATTATGTTTGGCGAATGACTCCATGTTTCCCCATAAGATGATACAGAAGTATACCCGTGTGGAACCTGCTAGGAACAAAAAATCTATCATCGACTATATTATAGTGCACCGTAGTTCATTCGACCTCGTCAGGGACACTCGAGTAATGAGAGGAGCAGAAATAGGCAGCGATCACAATCTTGTCGTTCTTACTGGAACTAAATCTTGAAGTGAAACTGACACTGGTAAAATAAGAAAGAAGAGGACTCACCTATAAAGAAAGAAGATTTGCTCGTATACGCTAAAGACGCCGGAGGTCACATTGCTCTAATAGAAGAAGCTGCGAAGTTGGCAGGTTGGGAGAAAGAAGTATATCTGAAAAAGGCATGGTAAAACTTCAAATCTACCGTCCTGACAGCGACATTAGATGTATGCAGAAGCGTCCCTATAGGTGGAAGGAGGAAATAGGTGACACGTTGGTGAAGTGACAAAATTAAAGAAAAAGTGAGAAAGAAAACGAGTTGTGGAAAAACTTATCTACTGTAACGGGAAGATGCTCAAAAGTATGCACGAGTCCCGTCAAGACCAATGGCTGATGTTAAATCCCGTAGCTCATGCCGCAGATGGGGTGGATCCTCAAATGAACTTACCTAAGCACACACAAAGAAAAGCTCACCGATTTCCAAAACTCTTACTAGACTAATAGATGTTCACCAAAAGAGGGCGCCAGCAGACGTAGATTGAAGGGTTCTGATGGTCGGTCACGCGACTGCTCGTGAATCCGACACCCTGTATATAGGTTTCTTGCGAAACCTTACCTTTTGTGTAACTTAGCTCGTGGAAGCTTTGTTAAAATTCACTCTAACGTTTCACGATCGAGGCTCAATACAAAATAAAAAAAGAACTATATAAACACGTGATTTGCCTTAAATAATTTTGCAGAGGAAGTCCTCTGAAGGCTTCCTTCTTTTAAAATAATCAAAAAAGGAAATACAAATTAGTATTAACTTTTCTCTTGAACAAAGATATGTAAACTTTAAGTGAAATTTAGAATAAGCACCACCGTGCTTTTTAATAGCCAAAGGAACAAAAAACAAAATTAACGCTGCTTCGTCTGGACCAGGGATCCACTTATAAAAAAAAACAAAATACAAATAATAGACCTTTCTTGCATTTATTAATAAACAATAGTAATAAAAAAAATGAATTAAACACACAAACAAGAATATAAAAATAACACTACAAAAGAATGTCAATAAATAGTGTGAATTGATTTCTTTACTGGAGAAAAACGTTGCTAAGATAATGAGAGAATAAAGATAAAAACAAGTTATTACCATAAACAAAAAGAAACGATCCTGTTACGTTAAAATTTCAAAATATGAAACAAAAGAACAAAATTCAAGTATTAAATTAATTTAACCAAGATAATCTTGACAATAAATTTTTAAGTAGCAACAAATGAACTTTATACCTAATAACAAAAAAACGGTAGCCAAAAGTTATTAATTATGTTGCAACAATTCAACAAACCAGCTAAAATTACCTGAGAACGTTCCTGTTACAAATTAGTTAAAAATATTGATCATAAACATAATAATTTTATAAGAGAATGAGAAGTTAATCTTGTCTAAGCAAAGTTTTTGTACGAAATGTTTCACAAATTCAAAGTTCTCCTAGTCTTTCACCAAGTGAAACAACCATTAAAAACTCAAATAACAAAACAGAATAGGTCTTTCTTACGTATAAATAAAATCTTTCTTCCAGATGGTATGTGCAGGTCTCTGATTCCCAACGACAGCAGCCCATCCAGATGATATACGGCGCAAAATTCCACAATCGCCGGGTCTCACCAATGTTCAAGAAAACTTAGGTTCCAAGGAACAATCACTTTCATTAACGTTAAACTAGAAACACAACAACAAAATCCAAGTGTTTATACACAAACTTTAAAACTGAAACCACTTTGAGTCTTAAATGCTCTTTGATTTATTTAATCTATTAGGTTCACGGAGCTTCCAAGGTGTAATACACACAGTTCGATTCTTCACGGGGCGGGCAGTTTCTGTTCTCAACAGACCATTAAACGTTGCACCAAAGGTACCAAAATTGTTGCGTTTCTACCCTCTACAAGTTTTATTTCCTGGCAAATACCAGCGTAACTTTAGATGAAGCTGAACCGCTTCCCACAATAACAACTATTCGAAGTATCACTTTTTGGTAAACAAACCGATTTTCTTTCGTGAATAACACGACAAAGACCCAACGAAACCCGGATTTCTCGAGTCCGATCTCTCTTTCTTATACTAATCGCTTAACTTGAATTAGGTTTGTAACCATTTAAGGGGTTTGTAGAGGCAACGCCGAAAAAAAAATATGCCCGCACGTCGATTCGAGTACGCAGCTACCAACGTAATGCCTATTCTCTCTGCATCTCCTGTCACGCAGCTTGCGCTTACCGGAGTGGGGTTGGGAAGCCAGATGCACGACCTAACAGGTCAAAATGCTAGTATTCTTACGAGGCAATGAAAAATTTCACTCCTTAGATTTTCAGCCTGAACCTGACTTAACAAAAACCGTGTGACTCCAGCATTCGCGACTAAGATTCCAGGAACCTTTTATTTACGTCTGGATCTTGATATTGGAAAAATAACAAAAGGCACGTCCGCTGGAGCCCAGAAGTCGAGACCACAAAGTTATCAATTCTTTAAAATAAAATTTTAACAAACATCCGTTCATAGAATGAAATAATTTAAATATTACGCGTCTGAAAAACAAATATCTGAACGAAATTGAAAGACAGGGGCGGATTTTGCGAATTTTAAAATAACATTACACTACTAAACAAAACCCAAGAACCCTACAAGGTTTACAAGAATAAACTAAAGGTCAAGCAGGTAGTAAAAGTCTCAAAGCAATTAACTTGGGAGGAAACTTTTTGAAACAGAGCGCTTAGGAAAATCAGA
Organism: Ignelater luminosus; assembly: GCA_011009095.1. NCBI lineage: Eukaryota > Metazoa > Arthropoda > Insecta > Coleoptera > Elateridae > Ignelater > Ignelater luminosus. The sequence continues at coordinate 89,935 of VTPC01002726.1, read as the reverse complement.
AACTATTATACAAAGTGATGATGAACATGCGTAAAGAGACAAATGGAGACTGCCCTCCAAACTTCATAAAGAGTAAAAATGAAGTCGTACTTACAAAACCAGATGAGATCACGGAAAGTTGAAAGAAACACTTTCAGGATCTCCTGAATAATGTACTGTGACATGGGAAGACAGTGATAACGAGGAGGAAGTTAAAATAGAAAGTCAAAGACAGCTGATCAGTATTTATTCACACGCAGCCCCAAACCTTGTTGCGGTACAGAAAGCTCTAGCCAAGGTTAAGTTAGGTAAAGCTGTCGGAGAAGATTAAATAACTTCGGAGATGCTGAGGTACATGGGACCAGTTACGGAAAAGACGCCTCATAGAGTGTTTACACTCGCTTGGGAGACATCCCAACCTCGGAAAACTGGCAGCTTTTAGTTATTGTACCTTTATTTAAGAAGGGAGATAACCGTGAATTCAGCAACCATCAAGGCATATCACTACTCAGTGTAATCGAAAAAGTCTATGGACCTATACTGAAGAAGAGTCCAAGAACACAAATGGAGGCAAAACTGAAGGAAGCTTATTGGTGCTATCGACCTAACTGAAAGACACAGGACGCCGTATTTGTGATTCGGCAAGACAGGGAGAAAACTGTAGGATCTAATAAAAAACTTCACATGTCTTTTATTGATATCGTAAAGGCATTTGACTGGGTACTTTAGAGATCCATATGGAAAGCCCTGAGAAGTTACAGCGTCTCAAACGAACTGACCAAGGAAATTAAAAGCTTGTATCGGACCGATATAGATTCGCTGTTTGAGCTAGTCTATGATTATTAGTTGGAGAGTAGAGATGAAAGTCTATACTTGTATACCTGGTGTAGTTAACTCTGTGCTAATCTAAGACTTGTGCACGTGCTTTGAGTGAAGGTACTAAAGAGCTGCTATGTGATTGAAATGTATGCTTAGTTACCTATGTTTTAGGGTAGTTACTTAGTAGAGCAGCAACGTTTAGTCTGGGTCCTCCCTCTGTTCCTTGTGTGCTTGTTTTTTTCCGTTCTAGAATCATTGTATCTGAATGTTTCCGCTTTCCTCTACTTATCTAACTAAGCTATCTCCTATTCTCTCCTCTTAACTTTTTTCCTTTCGCATTTTTTCAAAACTTCTGTGTTGAAGAAATCCATTCGGTGGAAGTATTCGGGGGGTAAAGCAACTTCAACTTGTTTCCTTCTATGTGTTTGTGTTTTTGCAATCTGGGACATTGTTAGACACCTTACGTTAAAGAATTAGTTCCTTACAGCTGGAAAACCGTCCTATGCGCTTCTTCTGGCTCAGTGGAGTTGCTGTGTTATGTTGATCTATGCAAGCTTCTTGTTGGTCGCATGGCCTCGTTTTGTGGAGGATTGCCATTCCTCCGGCGATGTCAAAAGCTGTCTTGTCTTTTGTGTTCATTTTATTAAGGGAACTCAAGATAAGAAGATTTCATTATGGGTGGGAATAGCTGGTGATTAGCATTCTTATATTTAGAACGTAAAGATTGTGTTTAGTTCTTCCATCTTGAACACTAACGGTCGACGCCACACTTTCCATCCTGCATCTGCCGTGGCTCGTATCGACTTACGTTATCCTTCTGCTAAGACTACTTAGTAAAGTATGGCTCGTCTTCTGGTGGTAAGCGTAAAATCACATTTATAATTTTTGTACATAATCCATATCATATATCATATCATCATCATCATATATACTAAAATCATCCATATACACTAAATGTTGATCGGAAAGTTCTCTTTCCTCCGCGCGATCTATACGATACTCACCCGAAGGGTGGGAGGGCGAGGTGTGGGCCGCAAACGCAACGAAGAAGCGGAGTCACCGCGCCGGCGTCTCTCGGGGCGCCGCGGCCGTTCGAAAATTTTGTTTTTGGTTTATTTTTCTAATGCGTTGCTCTTATGGGGAACGTAGGTACGAACTTACCTATAGACGGTCGTATCTCGGAAACGGCTACGTTGATCGAGACGAAACTCGGGAGACGGCCGCGCCCGGGGACGGGCTAGCGGAAGACGCAAAGCTAGCGAGACGGTGCTCGGGCCCGTGGTCTGAGGAGCACCGTCTAGCTCGGAACCGTTCAAGTTAAAATTTTTTTACCGAACCTAAATTGGTGGACGGGCGGCAAAGTTATCGCTTTCGAAGCCAACCGAGGACGTCGTCTGGGCTTGAGACACCGAAGGCGGCCCCTGCAAGGGCAAAGCCCGAAATGGCGACGACGAAACCCGAGAAAGCAAGGATAAAACCCAAGACGGTGAGGACAAAGCCCGATAAGGCGAATACGAAACCAGAGCCGTCGTAGTTTCGATACCCTAGACGTTGCCATGTTCGAGGAACGCGCAACGCGTCTGTGAACCCAAGCCCGATCGACGACTGCCGGAGGCTGAAGACCGGAAGCGGTTGCACCTCTGTTAGTTTGAGAGGAGAGGAAGAGTCGGAGCGCCAAAGGCGCGAGTAGGCGATGCCGCAGGCGTCGGCCCTGAGCGGAGCCGCAAAGCGGCTGAGCAAGGGCGTAAAGATGCAGCGGGGAGACGTCCATTCGCTGCACCTATAGTTACTATACTAATGTCTGTCGGTCGAGTTCTTGGCCGCATTTGGATTTCGTCTAGTCTTCGTCCAAGCTGTCAGGGGTTTTTACGCGGAGATTTCCATTTCTCATCCAACAAGTGGGTCACGCGATTGTAATAACTGGCTTTGACAGATTTTGAGAAAACTCAAAAGGTAAGTAGATCACGTAAGGTTCAAATCCCTGTAGCCCGCGTGGCAAACGTATGCGATGAGAACGGTAAAAATCGCTGACGGTCTTGAACACCGACTTAAAGATTCGGAAGCTGAGGTGACGTATGCAGGGTGCCCAAATTAATCTTGAAGGGTATCTACGCATAGTTTGATGGTTCGGTTACCTTCTTTATCCTATATCTGATGGCGTTAAAATGAATTTTTCATCTTGTACAACCGGTGAAACATGGAAGAAGTAAAGAAGTTTTGAAGATGTTCCGAAGTCAGTCGAGAAAACGTTCGGGACCATTCCGAACTTGACGACTCGCGCCGCAGCGGTCCAGGGGGGCAGATCAAAGAGATTTTCAATATTCAAGGTCTAGGGGTAATCTCCTGCCTGGCTTAAAGAGCCCGACTCGATTCGGTCGATTTCGGCTTCCTTTTTCAAAATTCTCAACTTTGTAACCAAAGGTCCTACCGATACGGCAGATTTACCTCTACGTATGTGGCAATTAAAAATCTAGAATGTCCAAATTGTCTAAAGCTGCAAGTTTGTATCTCCACGCGTTTGCCAGTTATTTTGATTGCAAGCTGAACAATTTTTATAAGATTTCAGTTTACTTCCTGTAGTGAATGTTACCGTGCGATAAAAAAAACAAAGTGGAAGTAAGTTATGAACAGTAGATAACGGTTAACAGCTGTGAATTGTTAGGTTAAGCCAGTATTTAAATTCAATTTGACATTTAAAAATGACAATGACAACCCAAAGCTGACCTAACACGACTTAAGCTTCTCTAGTCTAATCTAAGTTTCCCTGACTTAACCTAGCCTGCCCTAACCTAACTTAACCTCTACATTTTCTTAGGCTGGTTTGCTAAGGCATTAACAAGTTCTGCGCAACCGCTGTCGCATTACTTCGCAACATTCTTCTATCGCTTTGTTGTTTGTTTGTTTTTTCATGGTTTATCTACCTGTAGATGGTTTTGTTATCTTTTTTCTTCCTCTTTTGTCTTGATTATGTGTCTCAGTTGCACAGTGATATGGTCCTGTTTGTTCTGATTTTCTAACATGTGTCGCACTATGTTATCTGGTGTTATTTGTTCGTCGGCTATATTTTCCATAATTCTTCTTTGGTTGTCCAGTCTTATGCATTCAAATACTGTATACTATATGCCGTGTCTCTTTGCGGGCAGTATCAACATGGGTCATGCTCTAGTTTTTAAAATCTTTCCAAGTACACCGCAAAGTAGCAGTGTTCTGTCAAAATTTGGATGAGGAAACCTAAATTGACCTAACTCCTATGGAACCAAACGGATTAGGGCTCGGGGATTCACAGGGTAGCAACAATATATAATAACATATATGTTATTGTGCTTATTTATATTTGATTGTTATCGTGTTTATTATAGAATTTTTTACTTGCACATTAGCGTTTTTAACCTTAGGCACTTTTGTATATTTATTTCTAACCCATAGTTATTAATCATATCGAAGTTATTTCCATTCTTACAGATGAATCTGTTTATTTTTATATTTTTAGCGTAAAAGTCCCTTAACTCCCATCTTCTGATTATACAAATTCTTCTTAATCGTAAAGCAACATTATTTTTTATTTTCGTTCACAAGTACAGGCCGCGCGTTATATCTTAATAAATGAACTGTGCTGCATATCGCATAATTCTAGCATAGGCTTTTCTCCGATTTTTTTAAAGAAGTGCACATCACAGGATATACATAGTTATTTGTTTTCATTATTTAAGGTATGTTTTGTTTTAATTTACTTAAAACAATGTTACTAATGTGCGGACCCTCGCCAAGTGTAGTTTGTGTTTCTTTGTGATTTAATAACAAACTTCAACATAAATAAATAGAAGACACCATCTCGTAGGAAATAAATTTTATAATAACACTAGAATGTTATTTCTGACATGAATTCTAATTTAATTTCGTTATTGAAATATTAAATTACAAAGAATATTAAAAACTTAATTAAGAATATCTCCAAGTTTTTCACGAGAAAATAATAGATTAGTAGAATAGTAAAAAAAAGTAAGTAAAGTTGATTTGTTTGTTTATTATACCATATAGATGAAGGAGAAGTAATCTTAACAACGCTGAAATTCTTTACGAGCGACTTAAAAAAGCATTAAACGAGCAGAAAGGGGATATTTTACTTAAGAGTAATTTTAAAGCAAGGATAGGTAATGACTCGTAAAAATGAGAATATGTAAGTAGGAGAAAAAACAAATTTGGAATTATACGAGAAGAGGATAGTAACTTTTTATTCGAATAACTGTGCTTAGTTTTCACGATCAATATTCTGTCAATTAAATCTAAAAGTATTTTTTCGTAGAAGAAATCGAATTTAAATTTTTTTCTCCCTTTCTTTTAAAAATTAAAAGAATTAAAATGAGAATTAAATTTAACTAGTTACTATTGAAATTTTATTATTTTAAACCAACGATTACTATTATACTGAAATTAAGAACCGTGTGTACGTTACAAAGCGTAATAATTAAAGTAATCTAACTGCAAGCAAATACAGCATGAGGTAGTGCATATGATAAGTTGGTGTAATGTCTCAACATTTTAACCAAGCGAATTTCTATATAAATGGGTCCCTTGGAATCCACTTTTGCGATACACTTTTTATTTCTGTCATTTTTCTCTAAATTCAACTGTCTTAAATTGTCTTCTGTTTCTACATACGATTCCCCAAGCGTAATGTTACTAACTAAAGAACTACAATAAGCTGAACTCAAAATAATTTATTCAAAGAAGTATTTGATTAAACAAACTAATGCTGGAAACGATTCCTCCCTGCCTTGGATGGGATATTATGTTCCTAGGTTAGAATCTCTTAAGGCACCATCGCGTCCTAAACAGAGTAGTGCTTGGTGCGCTTATTGCCAGTCAGAAAATTTGTGGGTGCTGCAAATCTTGCTTAGGAACTAACAGATACGGGTTTTCATAATATTATGTCTGAGTTTTGAGAAAAACGCTGGAAATCTATTCTTAATATTCATATACAGTAAATAGCCAGGCGATAATTAGTTTGGAATTACTAATTATGTCATGCTATTTGAAACGGGAAAGAAGTTTTTAAATAATTCGAAGCATCACGCTGATTGTACAAAAAGTAATTGGTCACTTCACTAATCACTTATCACTTGTATTTCTAGCATTTCCTACCTCTGCCATTCGTTATTAGTGACTTCAATTATCACGCATTTTCTCGAGCATTTTCTCCCAATCTCGTACGTATTATTTCTTTGCCTGTTTCTTTCATTATTTGCGATGACCATTCTATGCCTTTTCTCATACAAAAAGACATGAAAAGCTTTCTTGCCTGAATTCTCTTTTCGAATTGACAGCCCTAAGTGCATCCTGTTCCATGTTGCACTCACAATCTGGGTCTACATCTTTTTAATTAAACCTGTCTCAATAATACCTAAAAGATCTACCTGCACTTTGTGTCAAAATCTTAAAATTGTATTGCTCCTTGTTCTTGACATATTGAAAAAACAAGAAATTTTAATTAAAACTTTAACACCATATATCTTGGAAACTGTAATGTTCTAAACTCATGCTTATTAGACGTTTTTTTGCTTGTTTTGAGCTCTAGAATGCGCTCTTAACGTATGGCTAAATGTTTTAGAGGCATTCTATATATTCCTATCACAATCAAAATGACTTTCTAAAATACAAGTTCTGTTTAAGGAAAATTTTATGGATGTACCTACGTCCGGCCAATCGGGTCTCTCCAGCCGTTCGCTTTTATCGGACTTGTCGAGTTGTTGGAGTCTGTAGGACTTCTTGAGCCCGTCAGACCACATAAGTCTGTCGAGCCTTTTGAACTTCTCGGCCTTTCGGGCTTTTCGGGTCTGTCTGGCTATCAGGGCTTGTTCAGTCTTTTGAACTTCGGGACCCTTCGAGTCTCTCCAATCTATCGAATTATTTGGATCTCTCGGACCTGTCGGGACTATTGGACTTCTCGGCCTCTTGGGCTTCTCCGTCGGACTGTTCTGACCTTTTGGACCGATTAAGACCTTTGTCTTTCCTGTTTTATTTCCGGTATAGTCAGCATATCCAATTTGTCTCATTCATTACTTTACTAATTTCTACTTCTTTTCCTATAAATCTCATTTCATTCCCATTTAGCTTCCTGTAAACCATTTTGATTCCGTTTTCTTCCTCCCTCTGGTCTTTTTCTATTTCTTTTGTTACCTTTTGTCTCTCCTTCTCTTTGTTTGTTAGATCGCTTTGCTTCTTTAACATTTTTGTCTCAGTTTTCTATTTCTACCATGCAAGTATTACTCCCTATTCTTTTGACATTTCTGATTTTAGTACCCGCCCTTAATGATGTTCTTGCAAAATCTTCCATTTCGTACTTCCAGCTTATATTATTTTTAGACGCGGGGGTTATTCCAGTTACACTAAGGTTGGTTCTTTTCCTCTCTCTCTCTCTCTCTCTCTCTCTCTCTCTCTCTCTCTCTCTCTATCTAATATATCTATCTATCTATCTATCTATCTATCTGTCTATCTTTTGATATCTTCTATGTCCTCATTCAGTTTTTCTATTTTTTATTCCAGTTTTTTTGTATTTTTTAGCCCTTTATTTTCTTTCAAAATTTTTTCCATCTTTATCTGCTGTTCTTCTTGACTTTTTTAATTTCTTTTATCTCGCTCATCATTTCAGTAAGCATTTCCTTTGTTTCATCCATTTTTTTCGTTTTCGTGTTTATTTTCATTGTTGGTGTTCTCCGGGTTACTTTGCTGCTTCTGAAAATATTTTCCGAACTGTCTTTTTTTCTTTTTTTCTTGATGTATTCACTTTCTCGATCTTCAGTCTCAGTATCAATCTCGAACCCTTCACTCATTCCCTATTTTTGGAATTTTTAATTTAGCTCGATGCGTACCTGTCTTATAGTCTATTTACATCTGATCGCATTTATTTGTTCAACGTCAATGTCTCAGATAGAAATCTAAGTCAAATAAAATATTTGTGTTTGAATTATATAAAAAAAGTTCTTACAGGGCTTTTTAAAAATTTTTTTTAACATGTCATGAACATCTAGTACCTAGAAAGACTAAAAAGAATGTAAGCACTTGTTTGACTTTTGCAATTTCATGGAAAGGAAACACGAAGGTTTATCATTGAGGGGGTCATACATTAGTGTGATGCATTTACAAAACAAAGAAATAAACTGTTTATTTTTAAGTTCAAAGAAACATAAAATTAAAATTTAAAAAATAATAGTAAATCAATATTTCAACTTTCAGAGAAATTGTTTCATTCCCTGGACAAATAAGATGATTCAAAATACTGATTTGCTAAAAAATTCTATTTCTATTTATATGCAATTGGTTTCTATCTATTTGAGACCTGCCTAAATGAATCGGTCAATGCAGAAAGTAAATATGCCAACATTTTGGTCATAAATATGCTTCACGACTGCCTGATCGATTGGTGTAAAAATAAAACATGGCTAAGAAGGAATTAATAAGACTCCAACAAGAAACAAATTGCAGATTTATGATTTTATCCTTAAATTACGACCAGTGACATCTTTTAATTGTAAGGAAAGATTCGGTTAATTGTACTTACTCCTTCAGCAACTTTAAAAAGATTATTGTACACTTGCACAAACTGTAAAACTTTATTAATAAAATGCGTACAAAAATAAAACTCAATTAGGGTAGGCGTAGAAAGTTGAGTCTGTTGTTTCCTTTACGTTGTGTAATCAATGTAAGCGACATTATAGAGTTGGCACAAACCCAATTTTTGTTATGATTCTTACGTTATGACGATTCTTATGGAACTGTAACGTCTTCTAAATTTTTTGATTGGCGCGGATTGTTTTGTATTTTATAATTCAAATTTGTAAAAATGACTATAGAATAAAAGAATTGACATATCATAGCATTAATTGTTTTTTAAGTGATTTATATCGTGCTCATTTATAACGTAACGTACATATGCACCACACCTCTATAGATTATGTAGAATTAAGATATTTCTAGTACCTGGAATTGCTTTGAATTTACTTATTTTTTAGTAGAACAGATTTTACATTGAGAAATCAAACATTTTTAATTGGATTTTATTTTATATTCGCTGGCATTACGCCCAGGCCCGGCGCTAAGATATTTCGTGCCTATGGTAATAGTTCTCAAGGGGCTTTCGTGTGGTAAACAGAACCGTGCGTAATACGTATAATATCAGTTTTACTTTTCTTATCCACAGTGAAGCGCCTATGCGAAGTTGCTTTATTGCCCCATTTGCAAGTTGTTACGCCGATCCTGCTTTAGATAATGTGCAGCACTACCCTGATCGTACAAAACATACGCTTAGAATTTCTAAAACTTTTAAATTGCAAATTGAATTTAAGTTGTAACTTATACTATATGTACTTACTCTACAATAAAACTCTTTATGGTCTTAGCCCAACTAGACTCAGCAGTGGCCTTGAGCGTAGGTAAGGAGGTTATTTACCTAATAAAAAAAACACAGTTATAATTTCAAAAAATTATTAAAATCAAAGCATATATCAAAGATCAGAAATGGTGTAAAATAGGAATATATTTAATTCAATAATTTAAAGGAATATAATGTAATAAAAGTCAATAAAACTTAATTGAACGGAAAATAATTTATGCAATAAGAGCAAACTATAAACAAAGAAGGAGCCTGCTAGAAAATCACAGACAATGGATTCACATTGCAGGTAAATCTCTGCAAGGCAAGTATTCAGACTTAGTGATTTTCTTCTCTTTATTTTCATTAAAATTAAAAATTAAACTTGCAGATTAGGTTAGAAAATTTAATAAGTATTAGACTTATTTAAAAAAGAATTGATAAGATCTAATAGAAATTGATAAGATCTAATAGAAATTGATAAGAATATTAGTCAATTAGGCTAAGTAAAGGTCTACTAATAACACTGATTAACAGAATTTTTGGTTCTTAAACAAAACTGGGTAAACCTTAGGTAACTTCTCATTCTGAATTCAAATCTGCTTTCAAGTTTTTTCTATCACGTGTAGTTTTTGAAATATATGCATTTGAAGTTCCAGTGAACAGTGTACTTATAATTACATTAGGTACGAGTACATACGTATTAGCGATAGGAAGTTTTGGAAATGAAGTCATTGCATTCCGCATATATTAGAAAGCTATTAACATGTCATCAACAGGTATGTCACTCTGATAAATATTTGTAAATATTATTTCAACTTTCCATAAGTGAGATCACTTATGTATGAACCTGTTCAAGGTTAGTACTGTTTTGTGGAGCGAGTAAAGTTTTATAAAGTTGCATTATCACTGCTTAACAAAAAAACTTCTTGTGTTTTGAGTTATAACTAACTAACTTTTTGTTACGTTTGTGGAGAGTTTACTGCTAAACACTAAAAACGATGTTTAACCGCGCTGATAAGGAGAGCTTATCGTATGTACTTTGAATGTTGAGTTGGGGATCAAGATAAGCATGGGTACCACCTATTTGTTGTTTCTTGTGCAAATCGCCTTTGACAGTGGATAAAAGGTTCATGTATGCCCTTCGCAATACATATGATATGGAGAGAACAAAAGGATCATTTAACCCATTGTTATTTCTGCATAACAAAGGTAACAGGCTGCTCTGCAAAAAATTAAAAAAAATCTGTTGTGTATCCTAATTTAACATCGGTGATAAGACCCATTGGCCATTGTACTGATCTTCCAGTTCCTGTGCCATCAGCGACATTTGAAGGATCAGACTGTTTCTAGCAATGATCCAGAGTTTGTTCCTCCAGACCCACTGAGCCACATTTGATCACACAGGCACAACTAAACGATTTAGTTCGTGATTTGAACTTAAGAAAAAGTAAAGCCGGGTTGCTTGGCTCCCGATTGAAAAGTTGGAGTTTATTGGAACACAACTACCAAAATTAGTCATTTCCGTAACCGTAAAAAGAGGTTTTCTGAGTTTTATTCTATGGACGACAATCTTACCTACTGCAGTGATGTTGATGACGGTTTGATGGAAACTCTTGAACGTAAACACAAACTAGAAGAATGGCTACTGTTCATTGATGCATCTAAATTTAGTTTTAAAGCAGATCTTTTGCACAATAGCAATGCATTGCCTTCAGTTTCCATTGCATATTCAGTTCACCTAAAGGAATCTTATGCTACTATGAAATATCTTTTAACGAGCGTAGACTATAAACAATACAGGTGGAAAATCTGTGGAGATTTGAAAGTTATAGCTTTGTTATTAGGAATGCAACTGGGATTTACAAAATACAGTTGCTTTTTGTGCGAGTGGAACAGTCGTGCTAAATCGCAGTATGATATTATGAAAAGTTGGCCAAGTAGGCAGACAGTTGTGGGAGAAAGAAATATTTTACATCAAAGCCTTGTGGATAGAAACAATATCTATTTGCTCCCTCTGCTTCTATATAAAGTTAGGGCTGATAAAGAGTTTTGTAAATGGTATGGAACGTGGCGGAAGAGGTTTTCAGTACATAAAAAAATTTCTCAAAGAGATAAAACGATGACATACGATAACGAACATGTGTCTCAACAACAAGACAGCAAAACTTTCTTGCGGTTCCGCATTCATCATTCAATTAGCGAACAGTTGCGTTTCATCGTTAGTTTGTTTTCAGTAAAATCTTTGTAAACTCCCTTAAAAAATCTGAAGGTAAAATTGAAAATCTTCATCAAATTACTGCCTGGTATTACAAACATTGGAATCTTTCTATAGGGAAACACCTTTTGTTTAGTTTGCCCGGTATTTTTTTGGAATTATCATTCTAATAGTAGCTAGTTGTTAGGGAAAAAAAATAAAATAAAAATTTAAAAAGGACGTCACTACTCTGTATAATACAATTATTTGTTTAATCTTAATGTTAGGTTTACTAAAAAACGTAAAAAAAGATTTAAGAACATTAATTTAAATTGAGGCACCATTTGCGCACTTAATTTCTTAAATATTCCTACCACGCAAACGTTTTAAATTAAATCATCTACGAAATAAGCACCAAAAACAGAACTAAATGTAACCAAAAACAAATTTATATTAAACGTGTGTAAATAGCTAAACGCATTAAAAATAAAACTAGAACGGTTACAAAAAGATTATAGGTTTCTCGTTGCCTGGATGTAATTAAACTTTTTATAAACGAGTTAAATTGTTAATAAAGCTACTAATTCAGTAAAAGAGCCGGTATCGAGTAAAAACTATTGCCGGTCCAAAGGACACGTTTCTATAATTGATTACGTTTCCATTAACGCGTTCACATTTCCGAAAATATTTCATGAATTTTTTAGACGACCTCCCTGTTTATCCCATGGGTCGCACAATTTTTTTTTGCCAGTTTCGAAAAAGGTAAAATCGTGTAGCTCTCCTTTTTTTAGCGGAATTTCAGATAACATTTACATGCTATGAAATTTCCGAAACATAAATTATAAATGGGATTGTCTAAATTGTTGTGATTTTGTTGCATGATGTTTCTTTACAAACCGTAATGAGGAGTAGAATGGGAAATACAACAGATGTTATTACATCTCGGTGTAATATATAAACCCGAGAGCGTTGGTAAACAAAGCAAAATTAGTATAAACTCATGCAAGAGACACCATATATTATACATAAATATTATAGAGTGTGTGGGAGTTTGGATTGACAGCAACCGTTGTTATTAGCGTTATATGTATAGGTAATTATAGCGCGTGCCCGTGCATTATTCCCGAGATTCATCAATGCAATGATTGCGCTGCTGGCGGCTATTAGAGCCGCTAATGAGGCTGCTGTATTCTGGACGGGGTGCTCTCACACCTCTACTCTTCTGGGACTTGAACACGACTTGACGAGAGCTGATTCTAATCTCAGATTGTACGACGTATAATAGACAGAACTTTATTATTTTTTCAAAAGACCACCCGACGAAATAGCTTGTTTTGCACGCACTATGTCATGAGTGCGTGTGTGTCACGTTCGGTGTGAAGTGCTTTGCAAACTACAATGCATAATTTCTTTATTATTAATTCAAACACCATCTATTTTTGCAAACAAGCAAGATCGTCTTTTAAAAGATAGCCATCTCTATTTTTCTTCGTGTGATATAAAACACTCCATCAATTAAGTTTTAGGTTATTTGGAACTCGTAAAATGAATACTTTTAAGGATCGGCTAATTCCTCTCAGAAGAGCTATTAAAAAAGAAATTTTAACTGCTTTTTCTGCTCAAATAGGTTTTAGTACGGGGTCTGCAGCATTTCATGAATAATGAATATTTCCTTTCTTGATCAGTTTCAATGGAAGTAGTTAATCTCATTCTAGTTTACAACAAAGTTTCATTTGTGTAGTTTTGTTACTGCAAGCAAACTTCACTGTGTACTCAGTAAATGTGATTCTCTTGATTTTCCGTGTGGAAATAAGTCCATTTCAGTGTGATATGTGTGTGACTTTTTTTTGTGTAAAAAACCGACAACTTCCTATCGTTTCTATGGTTACTATGGCTAGGCTCTAGGATACTTTGAAAGCAAACACACATATGTACACTTGCAAGAGTAAATGAAACTCGCATCCTTTTATGAAATTGAAAAGAACTAGTAAATGCTGATCGTGTGAGCGTATTACCAGCGAGCTAAACTCGAATAAAAGATTGTATTTTACCTGCGCCACTTACATTGTTGTGCGTAACTCATACCTTTTTTAAAAAACATCCTTTAGGTTAAAAGTTCTATCTATTGGTAATTTATTTAGAAATACTTTGATAGATTGATTTAATTCTTAGAAAATTTTAATACAAAATTAAAATTTTTGCAAAATACGTGATTTCAAACTGGTATGGACCATTGTTAGTAGTGACTACTGTTAGCAGGTCCCGAGACGCTTTGTAGCTGGCATAATGACGGAAACTGTCGCGGGCATTTGTCATTTGTTTGTTACGTCGTCCATTTTTTGTTTGCGTTGCGTTGGTGTTTAGAGGTGCGGAGCGTGTTATTATTTTGTTTCGTGTTTTATTCTTTCCTGCTTGTTTAGTTTGTAAAGTTTCATCAAACAGACTGTTTCTTACTGCAGTAGGATTTATTGAAGAGTTGAAATAATATGGATATTTATAAGTCTTTAAATTTTACGTTATGGTTTACACTCTTGAACAGGATCGATATATGAATATACTGCAATTGTTTATTGAGCAGCTTCACGAAAATGAATTGCAACATGAATATTTTCAGTAGGATAATACACTTGCCCGCAGAATAATACTAACTCCATAATATTTGGAGAAATTTCATGGAGAGAGGTGGATGGTGGCCACTGAGCGAGGTCTACTGATTTCACTCCTCTTAATTCCGTTGCTGTGTTATAATTATCTGTTTATCTAATGTACTTAGGAAGTTGCTAATAAATTACTTATCGTTATTTTTGTCAATTTCGTATACAGATATGCAATAAAACCAGATTAAAAACAAAAAAAGTTAATAAATTACAGTATTTGATTTTGCGGATTGTAAAAGCGCGAAAAAAGAATTATTTAACTTATTTAGTGTTGCAATAGTTTTGTAAATAAAAAATAAAGTATTCTACTACATTCTTTCACTACCATTATTGAGTTTATCTGTTTTTAATTAAATCTTGATTTTCAGTCAATTAAAATTTTGAAACTTTAACAGTACTGGATTTTGAGTAGCATAGATATCATTAGGACCAAGATTGGTTACGGGCTAACTTCACCTCATAAATAGATGACAGTAGATGGATGTAAATATTGATAACATCTGTGTAGAAAGTAGTTTTTTCTGGACGCTATTTAAAAGTCTCACTGTATTATTGAAACATTTCAGGCCTAGGGTCGCGTCGTTTCCATCATTGGTATTAATATAATTTCTTCCCTTTTCTCTGCTGTTATATCCCGTGTTTTATTTAGAAAATGTCAGTTTTTATTGTAACGAGACGTAAGGCGACATTCTAAAAGTACAACTGTCTAACATCAAGCTGTGAAGACTTTCAGAGACGATTATTATTGTACGGAGTAGTAAACACATCTTACTTGTCCGCATTTCATTCATACTATCTCAATAAAGAAGACATTTTTTAGTATAATTAGAAAACAGAATATTTATTACCTCGAAAGTTCGACGACCACGGTCAAGTTGATACCATTTACATCAATTTCTCCAAAGCATGAAATTGCGTAACTTTGGCTTTGCTAATACTTGTATTTCTTTGTTTAGATCTTACTTAAAAGACAGGTCACACTATGGTTATAAATTAAACAAATTTATAGCAACACCAGGAGTTCCAGGGGGCTTTAATTTGAGACCCTTACCTTTTGCCTTATTTATAAATGACGTAAATAGTGAAGTCAAATCAGACTTGCTACTGTTTGCAGACAATGTAAAAATATTTCGACCTATAAACTGGCAATTAGATTGTGTCATCTTACACTTTGACCTAAATATTATCTCAGACGGGTACTCTTACTTAGTAAACTTAATTAGAATGTTGTGAAGCGTAAAGTAGTGTTATATACATACAAACATTTACCTATTATCTTTCAATACTTCAATGACCAGATAGACTCACCACGTTGTGAGTAAACTAAAGACCTACATAAATCAGATAGTCTTTTCAGCTTATAAAACGTTGGGCTTCATCATACGTAACTGTAAACAGTTTATCAGCATTGGCGCTCTAGAAACATTACTTTTTACTTTAATATGCTCCAAGCTGGAATATTGCGCTCTAGTTTGGAGTTCTTTTTATGAATGCCACAAACAAGCTATTCAAGAGGTCCAAAAAAGATTTTTAGAATTTCCACAGCCTAGAACTCAAGGTACGTTTCTTACTAAAGAAATAGATCATCAGATTCTTCTAGATGCGTATCAATTTGGATTAGGAATCGAAATTGGAATCTGAAAGTACCTGAATTGGAAAGGGAATCAATAATATTCTAAGAAGCATATTCAAAATCGCAATCATTAAAAACAAAAAAAGTACAAGCGGAATGCATATTGGAAACACTAAAATAAAACTTATTAATACCTGAGTCAGTATCAGAAACGGAAACGGAGTCAAAGCAGAATCTATTTATAAACATTTTAAATTCGTTTATTATTAGATATTTCATAGTCGTTGACGCTTGTTGGCACAATATGATGACTTGAATAAAATATGTAGACTGGTTGATACAGACCGTCGTAAGTAAAATTAGTTGATAAATTGTGCGGCTTCTTATTACACGGGGCTTATGTTGTTGTAGATTTAAAAGTATTTTAAGAGTGCAGGGAAGAAGAGAAGAAAGCAGGGTTTGAGCGGATCAAACTATAGGACTGACATACGGCTCGGATTTAGAAGTAGAAAGCGAGCCGAGTCCTTTCTATTCTTTTTGATACTTCTTGTTCTACTAGAGACTGAAACAAAGTATTGTGGGAGATTCAAAACGTGAGATGTAACAAAAGATTTGTTACATGAACTCGCTGCAAAAGTGGGACCTACTAGGAAATCTATCAGTTACAGCGGATGCAGTTGTCACATTTGCCGCGGCGGATGTGCACTTGTGCAAGACTATCTTATGTGGGCCACACTTCCGAAAGTCAGTGGCTTGATCTGGCGATCGAATGTAGCGTGGTTCGATTTCAGACATCGGCTAAAGTTTGAGGACGCAAACGGCTTAGCCGAGTAGAGACAATGGAACATTTCGAATCCATTTCCAACGAGCTCATCTAACAAGGTTCTGCATGCGGTAACCACACACAAAACCCGCACGTAACGATCCATGGACCTGGACTTTATGCTCCACACGCGAGTGAATGTGATGTTGTAGGTTTTGAGAACGGTCTCAACGTCGTTTAGTGACGTCTATAATTTGAGGTGGAGGGTTTGAGGAACGTGGCAGAACGGGAGGTTTTGGTGCCGAAATCAGCACTAGGATGGGTTCTCCTACGTGATGGTTTAGAGACATTCGCGCTGTACCATTGACGAGAAATCTTTAGATCAGATGCAATCAGACCTGGGATTTACTTTAGAAGAAAAAAAATGGTTTAAAGATTGTAACGGCGACTTTAGCGGCTGTCAAGCCAGGGGCGATACGACACTTTTTCGAGGTGACAATGGTTCATTCGAGGCTGGATTCGGGAAAAGAGAAAAAAATGTTTTCAGCTTTGAGTAGGTGTGCCTGCAGGGGCAACTTCTGTACATAGGTCCGAGATTCAAGTGTCACTTCATGATGTAGTTTGTAAGACTGATCATCTGTTTCAAAAGGTTGTAGTTTCCAAAAATTGCTCAGCTTGTTGTGGGTCCTTTGTTGTGACTCTGTCTTTGATGTTCTTACTATGAGATCCAACTTTTTATTTTCTTCGTAAATTATTTTCTGTTCTTCATAGCCTACGTGAAAATGAACATTATCTGGCTCATCTTCGTTTATTCAGTATCCATTTTCGATTATTGCGATGTTCGAAATAATCTCCCAAATTTTGTAAAAACAAATGTAAACAAGTGACCGGTTCTGAACCCTGTCTGAACAGCAAGGTTAGCACAAGGTGGTTCTCAGACTTTTTCCGTATACAATCCCATTTTTCAACCTAGACAAACCCAACCCTGCCCAAAATAATCATAAAGTGCTTTATTGCATTTATAATTAATTTCCTCTTTATTTTCTATTGAGATTGCTTTTAAACTGCCAAACGCCGGACAATTTATAGCTGTTAATGATATGAGAATAAGTATTTTAGAAAAAAGTGTATTTTCCTTAAAACCTTTTTTTTGTTAACCAATCAGGGTTGTGTGTCGTTCTGAACCTCAATCACGTTTCTTCGTGCTTCTACTACATAAGGTGCGATAACCTTGGTTAAATTTCAATTATTTGAATTTAGAGAGAGATCTTGCGGAATACCAAGCCAGACGGGTTGCGTTCACGCAGCTCATTCTTAAGTTAAGTCTTCTGTTAGTGCTTTCCTTGCGAGTTCGTTGTGCGAATCTTGCAGTGCAGTTTACCTGATTGCATGTATGCTTCCTAATCCCAAGAAGATTTCCAATTATCTGAGATCCGTAACTCATCTTGAGAGTGCGTGTTATAGATAAACTCGCCGTGACATTGAATTCCGTCCACAGAAGTTGTTAGGGCAATTTAGCCCATAACACAAACCATTTACGGAACCTACACGCAGATCAAGTGCCGTATTCCATTTAAGTCGCGTTAATTAAAAGATATAAATTTCTAAGTTATTCTACAAACTGAATTAAACAATTATTCTTTTCTCTATGAAATTGGTTTGTTGTGAAATGTGTGTATAACGAATTACTTATTTTGTTTTCAGGATATCTGTTAGCCAATATGTTTGCGTTTGGATGTTTCTGTTTGAATCAGTTACAGGTATACGAGATAATTGTAAACAGCTGTGAACCATCTCAGCAGAAACCGCTGTCCAATCTTATGGAGTTTATTCTTATAAAATTCTATTTAGTATTTAGCATTAACGATCTTATAAATCTATTGAGATTCTTACTAGTTGTTTTATGACGGCTCCCTTGCTATTTGAACTGATATAGTTTCATTGACGCGGATTGATTTGACTTTACATACTTTGCTCTTTGAGAGTACGTTTACAACTAACTTTATCGGCGAATTGCCCTGTCCCTGACGGTAAGTTAACGTTTATGGGTCGCTAAATCTTGTTTTTCCGTAACAATTAACCCAGTAAAATTGTAAATTATGTTACTAGATAGTTTTCGATAGAGATATAAAAGCTTTCGTTGTGCAATTAAGTCAAGGGATGAATTGCCTACACTGAAAAGCTTAAGAATTAAAGTAATTAAAAAGAGTGACTCACAAAGTTTTAACAATTGAAATTTAGTTTAATGAATACAATAAATAAAGACAAAAATTAATATTGTCTCTCCAACAAAGTTTGAAAAATTCGTGCAAGCATTGACTATCATACCTCCAGACGATCGTTTCGTCCTTGTTTGGACACATCAGTGGAGAATAATGAAAGTCAGTGCTTGCCCGCTTCATGCTGGTTATATATAAATCAACTACAACATTAGCAGCATGAAACTATTGAGGTGCCATGCTGCTAAGAACGGCTGATCTTATAGAGATGGGACTTTATAAGGTAGGTGCGATGGAGGAAAGACTGGCAGAAGATGTGTGCAGGATCGACAGCATTTTGTGTTTCTTTGCAAGTATTCTGTATCTCAGTCGCACCTTTAGCCACCGATGGTGCCGTGTTCGAAAACAATGCACGACGAGTCTGCAAACAAAAGCGAGCCCGACCAGTGGCCGCCGAAGGCAGTCAAACCTCCTATCGAGGGCCTAGAGATGGGGCAGCGGATTGTTTCTCTTTTCTTGCTTCTATCCGAATCTCCTTCCGAGCGGCAGCGCTGGGGGTACAGCGGTGATAGTTTCGTGAAGGAGCAAGGGACGAACGTCGGAACGAGCGGGTGTCGTCGCCGGAGATTCGCCGTCGGATGCGTCAGAAATTTTGGAAAACCGTCGGCGTATCTCTTCGTCTTACTGTTTTGTTTGGATCCGACGAATGCGATTGTGGCGAGTGGTGCATTGAAACGTTTCTTGGTTTCGCTTGGTTTTTAGATGGAAAGCTTAGTGACAATTGCGTTTTATTTGTTTTGACAAAGAGAATACCTGGAGACTCTCTGATCGTCTTTTATTTGTTTTTTGATATGGTGAATACTCCATACCTCAGGAACGGCTGGTCTTATGGAAATGGTACTTTCATTGTTAGGCGCGATGGGGTAATGGTTGTCAAGTAATCTGAGTATCACCGACCGCCGTCTGTTTTTCTTCCTAGGCGAATTACACCGAAGGTCGAAGTTGAGCTTTCTAGACTGATAGTAAGATAGCTGTGCGCCTGGGAAAAGTGAGGGGCGTTCCAAAAAGCGTTTGAATCCTTTGGCGCAAAAGCCAAACAAATCAACTGAGGGGTCTGGGTTTTCAGGTAACAGTAGTTAACTTAATTAAGCAACTGCATTGTAAAACGTGTTCATGCTCCACATAATGGTGTCTTTCTTATATAAATCGTAAGGCAGGTAAAATTAAATATAAGTTAGCACAGAACTTGCAGAGGTCGAACAAATACAAAAATAGCCAAAAAAATATTGCACTTTTTGATTCCTGTATCTCAAAAATACGACTCCAGGGGGCGTCTATAGAAACTTCTTTGCTCACAGTAACCTGTAGAATCACCCCCTGAAATATCTTGACGTACTTTAAGAACACTCATATGATACTTGATGATTTCTTGCAATCGTGTTTTCTAGAAAGAATTTAAAAAAGTGAAAGATTTAAACTAAAAAATAACAGAAATCTAGTCAATTTTTAAAACCGCAATTAAAGAACAGAAAGTTTTAATGTAATGGAATTATTGGCACAACCAAAAGGGATAGGTAATCAACTATGTAAGAAAGAAATCGGGATAAATCGATCTTCATATACCAAGTTACAAATGTTAGTTGTAAGCATCAATCGAGACCTAAATAAAATAAGGTTCCGGAAAAAATATATAATCAAAATTGCCTAAATTGGTAGGAATTGTTTTAAATTACTATATAAAACGTGTGTACTCAATCTTGTTGCCGAAAGAATAAAGAAGAGTAAAGGAAAGACCTGATAATATATGAAGACACATTGGAGATCTATGTTCCCGTGGGTTGGTGGCTAATAATTTTCTCCCTCCACCCCCAAACCCCACCCACAAAACCCATAAGCTATAAATGTAATGCTGGTCTTGATTTTAGCGTAAATGTATCACGGTAGGTTACTGTTCTGTGTATGATGCATGTACATTACACGATGATGGTTTACAAATTGAAGCTTAATGCGTTCGATGTAATTTTATATTGAACCCTCTCCGGGAAAAAAATAATAAAAATGGAAAATGGGGTCGGCTTAAAACGATTAATTTACTCACCAAAAAGTTGGCCGATTTGTACGTATTATCTGCGTGTGATTAATTATAAAATTAATTATAAAATTGGGGGAGAGAAAACGCGTTTAGTTATTCCAAAAGTTCGGTTCTGACCGCTATTAGGTTTAAACTTCTTATTGACCCAATCAACGTATTTTATACGTTGTTGGGCCCTAGTTAATCAGAAGGGTTGAAGTATAAATTATAAGTCCTATGTTATCGATTGATGTTTTGTTGCTTTAGGACTTCATCAACTCGTATAAACGTCATGGCATAACAATTTAGGGAGGATTGACTGGATTAATTTAATGTCATCCCCGACAAAAATTTGTATAAAGCTCTTCAAAAAAAAAGTGGAAACAATATTTCGGGTGGTTTGGAATCCTTTACCTTTTTTATGATTTTTAACCCTTAGGGAAATTCAATCATCCATCCATCAAATTAATTGAACATAAATATTCTTTTTACGGTGTGCTCTTTGTTTAATGGGAGAACATGTTTGGTTTACCGAAAGATGGATTTTGTTTACATTTCCTCAATATAATAGTATATAAAAAAGAAGATATACAAACGTCTTGTGTGTAAATAGTGAAGTATAAACTGAGATTTATTGAGTTTCGTTATTAAATTTAATAAAGAGGGTTGAATTGTGTCAGGTTGCACTAACCTGAGAACGGAGAAGAGTTACGATTTTCTTTTGAAGATTCTGAACGCTGAAATGTGATATCACCAATATCCTTGAGTGTTGATGTAAAGTTGTTATCTGAACTTCAAGCTCGGTAAATTATTAAGTTTTGTGATTAATTAAAGTAGGTTTTTAGATTGCTTGAACTCGACTATTTCATCATGATCGAATGTAAAAATGCTTAAAACAAGATGCTCTACTTTAATTGAGTAGATTAATTAGGAAGAGAAAAAATTATCTGTTTTTTACTCATCTACATAAATTAGCACAAATTTAAATTTAGCACCGTGTTGTTATTTTTAGATTATAGTTAATAACTTTCTAACTAGGAATAAATTATTATGCTTATCAAAATTAATAAAAACACTAAACAACTTAGATAAGTTTAAATAAGGATTTAATCACAGTTTATGTCATAAGGAACGTAGTGTTAGTCAAATGGGTGGTATTGATAAAAATAAATAGATACTTGCAAGTATTAGAATCTACTTATCAGCAGATGCTGATACTTATAAGTAAATACTTATTTGGTAAGTATGTACTTACACACAAAATATAGAAAGAGCGCGTGTTTCCGTAAAATAATTGCAAACCATGATATAATTTCGTTATTCAGGCGAGGTACTAAGAAAATGTTTGTTTGCGCTTTGAGTTTTGCATTGCTCGTGTTCAGGAGCAGTATCAGGTATACGCACTGTGTCTTTAAAGTGTTGCTTTAATTTTATAAACTCCGTCATAGCCGGTTCCAAGCCCGTGTTGAGAAAGGAGGGAAGCCGACTGCAACTAGAGGGAGCAATCCGTATCTCCGTCTCTCAGACTAAAGATGTCTAATATGTACACTTAAAGCAGCTGACGAGTTGGCTTGATAACTTTAACAACCAAATTTAACTGGTTAAAAGAATACAAAGAGATTTGCCCAGACGGATTTTTAAGGCAACGACTTCGCGAGGAAATAGGACTCTAAAATTTGGCACTTGGAATGTCAGAGAATCGGCTGATAAGGAAACTGAGTTAGTGGAGGAAGTTGAAAGAATGAGAGTATCCGTGTTGGTCCGTGACTAAGACAAAGCAAAAAGAACAAGGCTGTATACACATGGATTGAGGATATATTCTAAACTTTCCGGGAGTTCAACCGAACGAACGTGGCAGAGCGGAGATCGCTTTTCCGGCGAACAGCGTTCTGTCAAAGAAAGTACAACAGTAGAAGTTTATCAGTGAAAGGATAATGATACTTGAGGTGAAAAAAGCAGACAATAGTGTACTGACATTAACAGCTTTTTATGCGCCAAACGAAAATGC
The DNA here is from genome assembly GCA_011009095.1 of Ignelater luminosus. Classification (NCBI taxonomy): domain Eukaryota; kingdom Metazoa; phylum Arthropoda; class Insecta; order Coleoptera; family Elateridae; genus Ignelater; species Ignelater luminosus. The sequence continues at coordinate 67,281 of VTPC01002726.1, read as the reverse complement.
ATTCTTGACGCAAAGAAACCCTTTTATGAGACTCTCCAGAGAATGGTGGAAACGCCCCCCGGGAAGGTCATTATAACTAGCGATATGAATAGCAAAGTAGGGAACTGTATGAGAGAATTTCATCAAGTAATTCGCAGTTATGGAGAAGATACGAGAAATGACAATGATAAAGACTGTTGCAGTTCTGCTTGCCAAATAACCTCTCGATTCTTAATGGCCTATTTGCCCATGAAGACATCCACAAATATACCAAGGAGAGACCAGCTTTAAATCAGAAAACAATTATAGATTACATCGTGGGAAACTAAACTCTCCGCGGAAGAATGAGAGATATCAGAGTGTATAGGGGACAGAGATATGGTTGGATCATCATATGGTCATCGCAAATTTTGTAGAAAAATAGTTAGAGAGGAAAACAAGGAAAAGAAAGAAAAGAAAAAGTATACAAATTAAAAGAGGAAAACGTTAAAGAAAGATATTACAACTAGTGGAACAGAAGATAAGAAGAAATGGTGCTGGGGTTGGGAGATTTGTGGATCATGTTTAAGGAAACTCTATTGGAAGCTGCAAAGGTGGAAAACAGAAGTGTGGTCAGCCTAAAAAGAAGACATGATGCTGGCATTCCAAAGTGCAGGAGGCAGTAAAAAAAAGAAAGAGAAATGGAAAGAGTACTTGGTAAATACAACGGGAGAGCTTTATGAAGCATACAAAAATGCTAGAACAGCTGTAAAGTTAGCGCTAAGGCAAACTAAAAGAACATCTTGAAAACAGTTTGGAAGGTTCATGGAGCAGAATTATGGGAGTGTCAACTCAAGTTTCTACAAGACAAGGAAGGGAAACTATTGACAGAAACGAAGGAAATTATGGAAAAATAGAGAGAGCACTTCAGTGAGGTATTAGAAGAAAGTCAAGTAGCAGAAGACATATCGGAAGATAAATCAAGTCCTGAATCGCAACTAACGGCTCTACACATGGAAACGGGGATAACAATAGGGAAGCTTGAGTTTGCCATGAAGAAGTTAAAATTAGAAAAGGCGATGGGAGGGGATCGCATCGCTCCTGAAATGGTAAGCACTTGAATATAAAAAAGAAGAAAGTGCTTTTAAAACTTATAAACCTGGCATAGAAAACTAGAAAGATACCCAAGGACTGGAAGATTCCAATAAAACCCCCGTATTTAAGACAGTTAATAACAGAGAATGTACCAATCACAGGGGAATATCTTGGTTAAGGTTCCAGGAAAGTTGTATACTTAGTTGGATCTTTGAAAAGAAACTAAAGGAACAGGTGGAAAATACTTTGGCTGAGCCGCAGTGTGGTTACAGTAGCACCCAGGATCTAATTGAAAAGAGTATCGAGTACGGAAAATAGATCTAAAAAAAGGCATGAAATGTTATTTATTTGGAGATCTCTCAGGGAGCATAACGTTCAGGAGACGTTAATAGTCACGATAAAAAGTTATTATAAAGAGGACGTCAAACTGTTGTTTTAAAGAATTCAGTACAACTGCAGGTGTAAAACGAGGAGATAAGCTAAACTCCCTACTGTTTATTCTAGTATTGAGTAGTATCATTAAAGACTGTAAGAGAAAATGCAAAAACTTGATGGTTAGCCAGCATCAGTTAAGCTTTGCTCATTAGCCTTTGTTGATGACGTGGTAGTCCTTGCTGATTCAAATTCAAATTCCATTTTCATATGAACAGTTGGGAAGAAGAGCTCCGTAAGAGAGGACTAAAAGTAAGAATTTCAAACACAAAAAGCATGGTTGTTTCGTGGGATGAGGAGTCGCATCATAAGATAAAAGAGGAACTTAATAATAGAATAATTTCAGCAAACAAATTATTTTATACGTTGAACAGAAAATTTATAGGAAAATGGGGTAACTGAGACTACAAAGCTGGCAGTTTATAAAAGTGTTTGTTCCTACGTTGTGCCACTGAAGCGAAACCTGTACCTTGACAGTAAAGCACAAAAAGATTTTTCAAGTACCAGAAATGAAGTACCTGAGGAAGAGGGCAGGTAAAACCAGTCGTGATCGAGTTAGAAACACCACAATAAGGATAGGATTGGGAGTGCGGCCATTGAAAGAAATAATAAAAAATAGCCAGCTAAAGTGATGGCCACCTTAATCGAGCGAATGAGTCTAGACTGAAGTTAGGCCTGTAAGGACACGACCAAGAGGGCGGAAGAGGACTACATGGAAGGACAATATTCATGAAAGAAAAATCTCTAGAGACCGAGCCCGCAGACTAAGTCTTGAGAGACCTGTCTGGAGACGTTTTTGTAGATCTTTTACACTTTCTGCCAATGATCCAGGAACCCTTAATCGAAAGAGGTGCTAATTGCTGCTCGCTCCTAAACACAAAAATGTTATACCTGGTAGTCTATGTTTTATAAAACACATTTAAAAAAAGGAAAGAGAGAAATATTTTCTGCACATTTTAAAAGTGCTTTTGGTTATACAGGGTGTTCTCTGTTTTTCTTCTTCTTTGGACGTTACGTATCTCAGATATACAATTAACTCAGTACAACTGAAAGTAATTTTGAGACATCTGTGAGGCAATTCACTACAACTTTTCTTAATGAAAACTTTTGCTCTTTTGATAAACAACGACAAAGCAGCCACAGGTTAAAATGTCTGTGTGCAACTTTGGTTGGTGATCCCTCACACTTAAGTACCTATAAGCAGCTTAGAACTAAAACTAAACCATTGATACGTAACGCATATCGATCTTACTTTACATCAATTGAGCAGGAACTCGGTACAAACCTTGAAAGATTTTGGGACCTTGTAAATTTCAAAAAAAAATCTTCTGATTTTCCATTACCTGTAATAGACATTCACCAAAATTCGTTAACGAGTGGCATCATAATATCCATAATAGAGATCGAAGTTTAACGTCTGCAACTTCCGTTAGTTGGGCATAGAACAATGGGAGTTTTGTAAATTGCACGTCTCGTTTTTCTGGAAGAACCAACGGAGATGTTGAAGAAGAAGTTTTATTGTCGTTGTAGAGACGCACAGAAACGCTTTAGTCCCAGACGAAAACGCCCTAACGAGGATTACCCATGCTACTAACCACTTGATGATTAGGAATAAAAGACACTTCCACGGACGCTTTTGTTAGTAATTTGCGCGCTTTACCTTTCAAAATTAGAAATATGCAGTTAGATATAATGTACGACTAAATACACAGACATATTCATAAAGACGAAAACGTGAAGACACAAGACAAACCTTTGCAAAGTGCCCCAGCAGTAGAACAAAATTTATTGGACGATAAGACTCTGAGTGAGAAAGACATAATGGGCCTCAACAGAAATGATAAAAGGCGCAGACTCCGTTGCGTGAACGCGACTTAAAAACCGCCCGTTGTGAGTAAAAGAAACGTTAAAATGTTACGGTTGTGGTGCTCCAAATGTCATAAGAAGGCAGTGCCAGACGTGCAACAAAAAGCACAATTTTTCAGTGTAATTTTAATTTCTAATTTATTTTTGCATAAATGGCCAAAGCAACGATTAAGAATTCAAGCTATAAAAAGCCACTTTTGTTTATTTATGTAAATAATTGCAGCAGAGTTGATTATGAAGATACGGGGGCACAAGGGCGACGATCGTGCGCTCTGTTGCGGACCCACGAAACGCAATTCGCTAGTGCAAAAGTGACGCTAGTTAATGCAAGACATAAAGAAGCGTTCAAAGCAAATGTGATTGAAAGGCTTGTAAGGAAACCAAACGCTTTTAGGAGTAAACTTTTTACAGAACGCGGGTGTAGTGATAGAAAATGTTATTTTACAAATATGTCACACGTAGAACATGATTACGCAAGTGACGAGGATATGGACTCGCCGTCAGACATGTGTTTAGAGAGTTCGGACGTTCTACGAAACGATGAATGGACTAATGTAACGCGACAAAACGGAGAACGGATAAACGACTTTAGACAGAACAACAAAAACATTTTTTGACCTGGGGGAAAACCCACAGAGTTCGGGGAACAAGCGATTTATATCGGAAAGCATGGGCCTATTTCAGTGCCTCCACAGTTTAAAAGAGACTTTCTCGAAAAAAATAAAAAACATGTTGGCAGATGAAGTCGTCGAACAATGTGAGAGTCTGGGGATTTTCCAAAGCAGCGTAAGACTGTGAGTTGATTACAGGAAGCTGAACGCAATAAGAAAAGATGACTGCTATCCGTTGATGCGCCTGGAATATATTCTTCATTTCGCGAAACGTACCGCGTTTATGTCGACTTTAAATGTTTACTCCGGATGCTGGCAAATGCATGTGAAAAAAGAGGACAAAAATGAGACGTGTTTTGTGTGTGCGCAGGCTATACTTAGGTTTTTAAGAATGCCCTTCTGCCTTAAAAACGCTGGCTCTACATTCCAGGATTAATAGACCGTTTTGGGAGCGGTCTTACAGACCAAACGTTGCTTGTTTGTCTGGGTGATTTAGTAGTAAAAGCAGACACTCAAAACGAACATTACGGGATTTACATGCCTTGTTCAAGAGAATGCGCTTATTTAAATTGCGTGCAGACCTGGAACAGGTTCTAGAGAAGAATTCATAACATGTAAGAATCAACACTTTATATTAAATGAACAAGCATTTTTTATAAACATAAAATGTGAGATGATGACACATTTGTTATTCACCATAAAAAAATCTGCATGCTATATCTCAAATTATTTCTGTTATAAAATGTGTTGAGTTAAGTTAAGTTGTAGGTGGTGTAAGCCGCAAATTAACTACATTAAACCTTTTTGTTACTAAAATAAAATTTGAATTACTTCAGTAGGCAGCTTTTTTAATTTTCTCTTTGCTTGTTTGAAAAATAAGCTTCAACATGTCTTTTTAATGGTAAGAACATCAACGGAATTTTTTATTTAAATAAGAAGTTCACCACATTCGAGCCAGTTAGTTTTAAAGTTAGAGTCTTGTCTTACTTTTAATTTTTTAATTAGTCTTATCTGAGTTGGAAATTGTTGAAATTTAAATTCAAGTTCAAGTCACTAGTAATACTAATTTTTGTCTACAGAGGCAGATTCGACAAATATCAAATAGTAATTAACTTGATGCTGAATTGAAATTTTTCGATAATAGTAAAAGTCAGAGATTAACTTTCGTAAATTTCCTTTGTTGTTTGAAAACTGTAATTTGAAATCTAAAGTATAATCTTGGGAAAATTTAATGCTGATTAAGGATTAACCCATTTTGTGACTCCAACGTTTTTACTGGAGTCATTACTATGAAAATTTTATTGCCTTGAATACTACACAGTTAGAAACTCTTGATTAAAAATGAATTGAGAATTTAACTGTTCGCCACAACGCAATACTCAAATAGCTAACTAAAGGTTTCAAAAATATTTTTCTTACTATAAATTAGTCTGAAAATACTCAAAACAATATTCACACAAATTTTAAATTTTAACTAGAGATGAAACGCTGCTGAAGCATGTCACCTGCACTACTTAACACTTAAAATTAGGTTAGTTAAGAAAAAAAATTAAAATTGAAATACCGCATGCAAATGTTATAAAACAGACTTGTCCATTCTGATATAGTTGTTGATAAGTTTATAAATCACAGGAAAACCAGAAAATTCTTTGAAAAAAAAATTTTCGACCGTCTGATAAAAGTTAATAAAAGGGTAACTTCGAATATATCGTATCATTTCAACAGAATAAGCAGTAAAAAAGTTACATCAATTGAGTTACGTCAAAGTTTTGCTAAAAATTTTCCGTATCAACTTAATCCGGCTGCAAATGTTCTTCTCGGAAATGGGAAAAGGGAATATGTGGAAAAATATGGCCATTTCCGGCGGATGTCACGAAGAAACGTAATGGGGACGGTTTGAGAAAAAACCTTTCCAGGACAGGAAATTCACGGAAGGTAACAATAAAAACTATATTTTATTTTTTTAATATTGCCTCGGTTGTAGAAATTACCTTATACGAATTGAAGAAGCACCACGTATATATTTTAGTACCTTAATATCTCTCTGTTTCGTATAGAGATTTACACCAAGAAATGCAAATTGTATGGAACGAAAAAAAAATTATATAAATACCAGAAATGTAAACGAAATATATAGTCGAGAGCCTACTTGAAAGATGCTGGATCCGGGTGACTCATTAACGTAATGAATTAAAAGTTCGGGAACGTAGACTCGACGATAATCAGAGAAGCAGTTTTTATGTGTTTACTTTTTTTTATGTTTAAGCTTCTAATTTGAAATCAAATAAAACTTAAAGCTTTTCCAACGTAATTGAAAAAAAAAATTAAGCAAAACCATTTTAACTTTTCCGTTTCATAATCGTATTACTCCTGCTTTCAGAAAGAACTACTTTTGAGTTTTAATGTAAATACAAAGTAAAACAATAAAGGGCCTAATTGATTCTTATTAGCGAGTTTCACAACAGCAAACCCTTATCATTGCTATTACTTTTTATAAAGAGTTATTTTAGAATTACAAATCTGTAAAATTTACAAAGAAAATTAAACTGAGAAACTAAAATTAAAAATGAATTAATAAGAATGTCGCATACAAAACATTATTGTTTACAGAGACTAATTTAATTGGTAACTTCTAATCACATTTAAATCTTCTAAATAGTTTTCTCCATCCAAATGAATATGTCGGTGTATCAAAGATCTTAAAATTTGTCTGGTAAGAGACGTTTTATAATATAAAATTAAGTTGGTTCGTTGTAATTATAAGGATATTATTGCACTGAAAAAAATAAATTCAATAAACTCGTGACTTGCTTAGTTGACAGGTAGAACCGATAAGGCAGAAAAAGTAGAGAAAGTCAAACGTTGCGAAGGCCTAGAAGTAGACAACGATCAAAGATAACATAAAAATAATAAAATGCTATATTTGCAGTCTTGATAGTCAAGAGAAATAAACCACCTTTATCAAAACTGTACCTAAATTAAGGAGAAGGATAAAGATTCTCTACTACTAGATCATACAAAAACTAGAAGTCAACTAACAGTATTTGGTATGTCAGTTTCCTAAAAGCTTAAAGACTGATCATAGATTTAACAAATACAGTCAGATGACCACTTAGCTGGGATTAAGATTCATGTTGGATTTTGAAATTACTGACCTGTATCCATTAGATACAGACATTACAAGACAATCAGAAAATAGAATTGGCGCTCTTCGGCAGGGTCAGCTTTAGGACTTAATGATATCTACAGCGATCTCAATTTTTTTCAGATTTCAGATTAGAAATCTTCCGAACTAAAAGACATAAAGTACAATTAACTGTTAATAAGAACAATTTCACCGATTCGAATAACTTAGCTTACCCACAAGTCCAACCGGTTCGTAAAAGAATGATGAATATCGAAAATATCAAAACGCATTTCCAACCCTGAGTTAGTTAAACTAATTTAATAATTAGTGAAAAAAACGTATTGACAATTTCCCCATTAACATTTTAAGAGGTTGATAACACATTGGAAACAAAATAATTTTCAGTAGTTGGGAGAAATCGGTCATTGACCAAACGGTAAAGAATCGATTAAAACGCAGTAAAATGATTTCACGCATTGATCGTAATAGTCTTAATCAAAATTTTACACCAAACCTTCATTTGAATTTAGTTGCTTCATGTACCAAGCAATAGAAAATGGATGGCAGTTTAAAATTCCCGTGAAATAAGTTTGTAGCGTTACATCCTTACAAAAGCCCGAAAGGGCCAATAAAAATTTCTTTAACTGTAGATTTCCTGAAAACAACTCGAGATTTTCAAATGAAAACTGGAATTTTCATTCGTCCTCTGGGCATTTCTACTTGTCATCTGGAAATGTCCAGTTATCACTTGAAAATTTCAAGCTGTAATTTGGAAATTTTCAGTTCAAAAAAATTTTACATTCGAGTTTCGGGGCTTTGGTACAACATTGACTTAAACAACAAATACGAGAATAAACTGGCCATTTTCACGATATCAGCGACATCTATCAAGAAGTTCCAGTTGTTATTTCCAATGTCATCTATAAATTCTCAGTTAAAAAAGTTTTGCATTGGCCCTTCGGGGTTTTCGTGCGCCGTTCAGTGAAATGATTAATACTAGAATAAACCGGCGATTTTCACGGTATCAGCAACATCTGTGAAAAATTTTCAGTTGTTTAGTTCCAACTATCATCTGAAAATTCCCAGTTAAAAGAAATATGCATTGGCCCTACGGGGCTTTAGTGCACTCTTCATTGAAACAATGAATACAAGAATAAACTGGCGATTTGCACAGTATCGACGACATCTATCAGAAATTTCCAGTTGTTATTTCCACCTATCATATGCAGATTTCCACTTGCCATCTGGAAATCTTCAAGTAAACAGAATTTACATTGTTTCTTCGGGGTTTTCGTGCGCCCTTGATTTAAACGATGAATACTAGACTAAACTAGCGATTTGCACGATATCAGCGACATCTATCAGAAATTTTCAATTGTTATTTCCACCTACCATCTCGAGGCTTCTCTCGGAAATAGTTCTCTCTATTCCCTAATGGGATCGTTTCCTAAAATATTATTTTTGTTTATTTGGGTTGCTTTCGCTTTAAATTAAAGCTGGCTTTTTTCAAATTTTTTCTGCTTTTATTTTCACTATTTTTTTCAATTTAAAGTTCAAAAAAACTTTTCCCGCCACTCCTGTGACGTCACAAGTCTTTGACGATATGACAACGGAAGCGCTTGCATGCGGAGCGTCGGATGCGGATGCCGTCGGTATTATAAAAAACGCTTAGAAGTTTGAATTTTCGAATTGTTGAGGTTATGCGGTATTATCTTATTATATATTTTATACATTACATTTACAAAGTTTTATACAAATAAGCTAATCACTAAACCACAAAACAATAGTCAATAGCAGACGTAAAAAATACAGATACTTATAATATCTTTGGTTGAAATCGACAAAGCGGAAAAACCAGACAACTAACGAATGACAGCAAAAATACAACAACAAGATTGCGACGTTGCCAGCCCTACTATTTGTACAGACCGTCTGCCGACGAACTGTGACGTCACTAGTAAAGAAAAATTATTTTATTTTCTTATAACTCTTTAGCTATCATATTACAGAAAACACTGTTAATGGATATTAACTATATATTCTGTCTAGAATGATAATATCTGTTTTTCAATTTTTCAATAAATTCATTTTAGGAAACGACCTCATTCCAAGTGCATCTTGGTCATTCTTGTTTCCTTCTATCTTGAAAAGTCCATTATAATACTTGCTTTGGAATTCTTTTCTGGTCCATTCGTTGAACATGGCCGTACCAGCATAATTGTTTCTTTTTGTTTGTGCAGTTCCATTTTCTCCTTAATCGTCTCGTTTCTTATTCGGTCCATACGGGATATTCTGGTTGATCGTCGCCAATAGTCCATTTCTTCTGGCTTTCATTTAGTTGCCACACTTCACATCCATATAACAATATGCTTCTAAAGATGGTGTTGTATATTTGTCGCTTTCTGTTATTGAATACGTTCCTAGAGCAGAGGATCCAATTCAGAGCTCCAAATCCTTTTTTTCTTTTCTTATTCTTTCTTCGACTTTCTTTCCACTCAGATGTTTACTTGACAATGTCACTTCCAAATATGTGTATTCTTTGCATCTTTTAAATGTTGTGTTGGTTTCTAAGTCTAAGTTTTCCAACTAGCCTCCCACGCACATATATTTTGTTTTGTTGGTATTCACTTCCAAATCCTAACACTCATACTCCTCAATCAGATTTCTGGTCATTTACTCCAAATCTTCTTTATCATGCGCCAGCACCACCTGATCATCAGCAAAGTGTAATGTATATAACGTAGAGTCATCAGGGATTGATATTCCCTTATTGGAGCATTTTTACACCAATTTTCAAGTGCTTGGAAGAGATAGATTTTAAAAAGTGTGGGAGATATTCTACAGCCCTGCTCGAGTCCTTTCATTAGTGGAAGACGGTTAGAGAGCGTTGAGCCAATTTTTATCCTAGCGTAGCATACACTATACAGTTGTTTAACTGCGTTTATTAATGTAATAATAATTGGACTTCTCTACAGCACTTCCTGTAGTTTTTTACAGTGTCATAGGCCTCTGTCAGGTCTACTAGTAGAAGGTGGATTTTATTGTTGTGTGTTGACGACTTTCTGCAGTGATCTGAGTCATCGGGAATGTATTGTCGATGCATGAGCAGACCGCTCTGAAACTAGCTTGTTCTTTGAGATCATATGGGCCGTATTTCTTTTCAATCAAATTCCTTAGTATCTTTCCATATAGCCTGCTAAGGGTATCTAAGATTGCTATACATCTGTAAGTTCAAGATACGTCTTTTCGTCCTTTCTTATGGATAGGCATAGTCAATGCTACTTTTCATTCTCTTTCTTTTCCATTTATAATGTGAACAAGAAGGCCAGCATATTCTTCAGCTTGGTTGCGCTATATTTGATAATTTACGCTGGTCTTCCTTCCGGCCCACTGGCCGTTCCGTTTTTCATTGATGTTAGGGCATCTTCTACCATATCTGTGTTTATTATTATTTGTGTTCCGTGCGTTCTATATGTAATAGGTGAGGGAATTTCATACTGGAGTCTACTTTCAAATAGGTTATTGACCGTACAAATTTTCACTGATTCCCCTATTCATCGTTTACATCAAAGGTGCACGAATGCTCCTAAAAGCTAATGTAATTTTTGTAGCTAAAGATTTCCAGATAACAAGTGGAAGTCTCCAGACGATAGATGAGAATAACAACTAGAAATTCTCAGTTAAAAAGAATTTTACATTAGTCCTTCGGGGGTTTGGTGCACCCTTGGTTTAAACGACGAATACGAAGATGAACTGAAGATTTGCACGGTATGGGCGACATCCATCGGACATTTCTAGTTGTTATATCCACCTATCATCTTGAGATTTCCACATACCATCTGGAAATCTTCAAGTAAACAAAATTTACATTGTCTCTTCCGGGCTTTTGATTTAAACGACGAATACGAAAATAAATTGACGATTTGCACATTATTGGCAACATCTATCAGGAATTTCCAGTTCTTATTTCCAACGACCATCTGGAGATTTCCGGTTGTCATTTGAAGACTTCCACTTGTCATCTGGGAATTTCTAGTTAAAAAAGATTTTTCATTGGCCCTTCGGGGCTTTCGCACATCCTCGATTTAACCGACGTATACAAGAATGTTTGGTGATTTGCACGGTATGGGCGACATCTATCGGAGATTTTCATTTGTTGTTTTCATCGATCATATGCAGATTTCCAGTTGTCATTGGGACATTTTCAATGGCACCCGAAAATGTCCAGTTATTATTTTTTGGAAGTTTTTATTCGTCATCTGGAAATCTTCAATTAGTTGAAAATTTCCACTTGTTATCTGGAAATTTCCAGTTAAAAACAATTTTGTACATTCTTGATTTCACAGACAAATACGAGAATAAAATAATGATTTGCACGGTATGGACGACATGTATCGGAAATTTTCAGTTGTTATCACCTTTATCATCTATCATTTTTAATTGTCATCTGAAAATGTTCAGTTATCACTTATCAGTTGAGAGTTTTCATTTGTCATCTTAGAATTTCCACTTCAGAAGAAATTTTACATTGGCCCTTCGGGGTTTTTGTACATCCCTGATTTAATCGACGAATACGAGAATAAACTTACGATTTGCACGGTATGGATGACACCTATTGGAAATTAAACAACTAGTACAATCGTGAAGAGCAATGTTGCAACAACAGTGGACTATGTCGTAAGAAATAGTCAAAAACCTACAGTCGTCAGCTCTGGAGATTCATCGCTAGCTTAGGCAACACTGTTTGAACCTTTTGGCTAAAAGCAGTATCCATGATTACGTGCTAGTGCCAGGAAAGGGGTGGCTTTTAAAAGTGTTTAAAGAAATGTATGATGTCAATGATAGCTCGTGAACACAGGCATTGTTCATTGTTATTATTTCCGTCATATTTACAAAACCTAAAGCCATCCCTTAGTTTGATGAAAATCTCGAATTGACATCAAAACAAGTACGGCTCCTGCTGGTTAATGACAGTTAGCAGCATGGTCAACTCTAATTTGCAAAAATTACTGAAATGTTAACTCGGGAAACTCAATCATTGTGAATCACTCGATATATATAATTATTGCAACAGTCACATATTCATGTAAATTTCATTTTTACGAAGACAAAGTGTCTGGGTTCCTGATTCTAAACTCCCGAAATACCAAACAATCTCCAGCAAGCAGTGATGTCTATTTCACGTTATTTATTGGTTGTTAGTTACGTCGCACTCATATCTAAATAGACGTTAAAATGTTACCGCTCAAGCACGTCATATCATGATCTGAAAAAGACTTTTTTAAGTAGATGGTTCTTTGGTGCCATATTGAAAAATAAAATGTAGAAGAAATGACGTCAATTATTCGAATTCATCCAGTTCTTGCTGAGCACTACTCTAGACAAAGCTATTCACAGTAATCCATAAAAGAACGGCGCAAGCGCCAGACATTCGCTTGTTGCCCTTTTTACATCATTGGAAAGAGAATTTTTTGATGGGTTTAATGCTCACTGTGGTATAAGTGTAAAAGATACTTGTAACGAAATATTTTGCATTTTATTGTGCACAAGCGTCATTTAAATCACAGTCTCATCTTTTAGCTCCCATTTTTTTAATGGTGTGTTTGCCATTCTGTCATAAAATACTTCGAATATTTTAAATTTCCTTAAGGTATTATGAACATTTAGTGCCTTTCAATAGATTGTATATTTACCAGTACTACTTAAATTATCAAATGGGGACTTGCCACTTTTCTTTAGTACAACACTGGTGGATAGCGTTGTAAGTAAATGCATGAGGTAAGCAAGGGTTTTCTTAAAAGTTTTTATCCTTGCATGCTTTCATTTGTTTCCAACAATACTTGATTTTATAACAGAGGTTTGAATCTGCCTAGAGAATAATTCCATCAATATTTCTTTGAAATTTGACATTCCTGAAAACACAATTTTTAACAATAGCTTTTATTTGGTTCAACCATTAATAATTCTAAAGTTGACATTTATTATTTCCTCTAGCTAGTCTTAATAACAGAAAATTTAATTAAGGCTCCTTAAACTACATCAAGTTGTAGCAAAATAGGTGAGAGTTAGCGCCCATTTAATGGCCATTTTCTATGAAGTGTTCTTTTTCTAAAAGACTAATCAACTTGCTTTGTTTTGACCAATCTTGGTTCTGACAATTGAAGTTATTGCATATAAGTCTGTTCTCTCTAGATAGTTGAGATTTTTAAAAATTAAGATAGTCAGTTTTAGTTAGATCTTTGATATTTTCCGTAGTGTTAATTATTCATTATCGCTACCTAATAGTCCCTATTGAATTTACATTACTGTCTAATTATTGCATGTGACAATTCTATTTGTCTGTTTCAGAAGATTATCTAGATTTGTGGACACCACAATTAACATTTGTAAACCACCAACATACTTCCAATAGACTTCAGCGCCGCTCAGTATTCAATTTTGTAAAGATTCTCAAAATCAAAGTTTCATTGGTTCTTCTGATCTTTGAACCATTTTATCTACTTAGGCTCTTGTTCTTCCATTGGCCCCAGATAAAACTATCAATTTCTCCTTATTATTCGAACTACGCCACCTCTGATTTTTTGAGCTAGTTAGCAGCTTCAACGTTGTTACTACAGAGTAAGGAGTTTATACTTAAGATATTTCACTTTTAATCAGCTTCGGACTAGACGAGAATGCATACAAATATTTAACAGGATTAAGAAGTGTTCGTAGTATCATTGTTCTTTAAGGCGCCACATAAAGCAAGGGCTCACTAAGAAGTGCGATACTGCTTCCTGTAAGAAAATTTGATGTGTTGCCTCCAAAGGAGCCTATCTCAGATGGACATAATATTTAATGTTTATGTTTGCATTTAAAAGATCTCCACGTACTTCACTTTTTAATTTTTTTATTTCTAGCGTGTTACATTAAAAAAGCATTTTACTTTATTGTTTTTAAAATTATATAGAAGATTACACGCTAGTTAGAACTTTCAAAGAATTACATATGTAGTAAGTGGGTATTTAATGCGAAAATGTTTTAAAAACGTACATGTAAAGTGTGTGAGAAATATGCAAATGTCCACGGTAGCTTATCTAAAGAAACATGGTTTACGTATTTCAAGGCATACGAAAATGCAAATAAAGACACATTTGGGAATTTAGTTATGCAAGCAGATGCTTTTGTAGAATATTTGTTTAATTTAGAGGCTAAATTTTATGAGGTGTTTCTTCTGTTGGGACTGAAATTAAAAATATATTGCAATGTGTAAAAGTTGCATATTCTTGCGAATTTTGCAATTTTTATTATTCACTGTATGAATACCCTAAAATAAAAATATTCTACACATTGAAATTCTTGAATAGAAATTTATAATTTTAAATAACATTTTTAAAAAAATACCAATTCTTAATCTAAAAATAAACTTACTTTAAAATTCATTTTAATGTCTGTTGGTTTATAAAAATGCCTGCAGAAATAGAAAATTTAATCATACATAAAACAGCAAAACCTGGAAACTATCGCCCACGTATGCTTAGTGCTTTATCAAAAATAAGAACGATTGTTTAATAATTTAAAAACAACTCGTTTTTTTTACTATTTCTACGAAGAATTATTTCTTTCGGCTGCAGACATCTTTTTGCATTCAATAAATTGTAGCGTTGGAATATGTTTCATGTTCATGTATAGAAGACGCACTTGTTTATCAGCTCACATTTTGCGGAATTTTACAGCCATTCCTTGTGGAATATCGTAGTCGCAAGGTACGTTTCTTTTGGAATAAGGTGTACTTTGTTTTGTTACTGTTCGGTTTTTCTGCTTTTAGTGTAGTTTTTTTTATTTGGAACTATAATTCATATTTCAGTCTATCTCATAGAATCTTGCTTCTAAGAAACCGTTGTTAAGATATTTCATCCCCTGTTTATCAGAAAGATTTTAAAATATTTGGGAGCTTAAGCTCATTTCAAAGTTTACAACTCGGATAAAACAGAGAGAGAGAAAACTTTAGGATATTTAATTTATGCTCGTCAACATCAGCCAACTATTGGATTCACGCGTTAAGTTCATTTAGCACCTACCATCCCGTACAAACTCTGGCGGTAGCGCAGTGGTTTATCTGTTTATTCAACCAATTTTAATTGCATCAGGAGTTACACGATCCGACAGCCTGGATGGTGTGGCGATCGAGCTTGTAGGAGGTAACCTGGAAATTTGTAAACCTTGCACCGATCCTGTAGTTATTCTAAAATTAAAGTACGCAGATCGAATTAGATTAACAGTGAAGGAAAACATAGGGTAGTAGAAACAGGGTTCTTAGTAATTAAAATTCTAAAAAGAGCTGTGGTAGAATTTAAACCCATATCAGGTAGAATTTTGAAAGTTCAGATTAAGGGGAAAATACCAAGAAGTTTAGTATTATAATTATAAATATACATGCATCGACGGAAAAGAAGAGTATAAAACCAAAAGAAGATTTCTATGAAAGACTAAACAGAGGGTATGAGAGCATCCCCAGATACAATCTAAAAATAGAAAGACATAGACGAATAGTAGGAAATCGCAGTCTACATAAAGTCGCTACAGAAAATGGATTACTTCTGGCAGACTTTGCTAAAGAAAAAAATGTGAAAACTAAAAGCACATGGTAGGAAAAAAAAGATATACATAAGGGTACGTGAAGAAGCTTAGATGACAAGAATGTAACCCAAAGAGACCACGTCCTTAGCGAAAAGAACCAGGAAAAGGTCATTAAGAATATCTGATTAAAAATAAAAGAAATAGCTAGAAAAAAGGATAGTAAGATTACATAGATAGTAGATATAAGAGACTAGTTATAAAGCAGCGTTGATGAATACCAATGCGGGTTCACAGAACAAAAAAGTCCACTTAATAACGCCACAAAAATTATATTTTTTCTACGTTAGAAATTTTTTTTGACAGTTGTCGTACATAGGCTCACTATAGAAACAAACACCCCACACCGGGTTTCTATAACTCGCAAAAAGCCTCATTCACTTTTCCCAGCGTTCCTGCCCAAACTCCCCGATTCCGGGTACTAAGGTGTGGACGGTTTTCTCGATCTACATCCCACCCTTTGCCGCGAAAAGAGGTGACGGCCTATTATCCCTACTGGGTTCAAGTGGATTAGTGCAATTAACAAATGTGATAAGCAAAATTGCGTTTTTTCTACTACTCAGTACAAATATCTACAACTCCGCAAATATTGAAAATAGCCAAAATGATTTCGGCTTGTAATGAACTAATTTATTATTGGAGGAATAATGGTCAGGAGGGAAGGACAATTTAAAATCGCGGACCTCCCGCGTCTTTCTTAATGTCATAAAAAGTTCTTACAACATGGCGGCTCATTCCATGGGCAGGTAATGCATTCGGAAAAAGAAAGGTACATAAAAATGTAAAAATATTTATAAATTCTTGTATTGTAGTGTTAGTTGAGTAGAAAATATAATAAAAATAAGGTCTCAATCAAAAAATATATTTTACATTCTTAATTTACAAAATCAGAATTTTATCCCTAAACCAAGATACTAGTTTAGTTTGATATAATGGAAAACTGGATACAAAATTAAACAGTTAACAGTTGCAAAGATCTATACATGGACATTGACTTTTGAAATGAATTAAACTTGTACAAAGGTTTCTTACAGTTTCACATTTATCAATACTACCTTTACAACTATACTTTAAGATTAGCAATAGCCTTTATTAAAGTTCTATTATGCAGATGTTTCCTATTATTTTTAAAAACAGTTTTAGATAAAAATAAATCTAATACATCAATTATAATTTTTGTTTATTAACCTTAACATTGTGAAATGTTTGACTTGCTAGTCGTTATTATTTATAAACACTACGACCATGTGTACGTTAAACATATTTATTTAAATTGAAAAATATTATGGGAAAGCCAAGTAAAAATAATAGCAAATCACTCAAACACAAGACAACAAAAAATAAATGCAAACGACAAAAATAACAACGGTAAACTACAAAACTAAAAAAAAATATAGCTGAGAAATCGTACCTAACCACAAACACGGAAGGTAAAAATACAAAAATAATGTAAATTGCTACTCGACTACACCACTGGCCTGAGAAGATTTAGGAAATTTCTACCACGATATCATCCGAGGGGTAACGAACGTAATACGAAAAGAGTCATAAAAGGTTCCCAAAGTAGGTGTAACAGGTTCCACATATTTTACGTTGCAAGTATAGAGGACTTTCCCTCCCGACACATTATTCCTCCAAGAATTTATTACATTGGTTAAATATCAAACTATGCCATGGGACACCCTGTAGAAGTACTTTTAAATTGTCAATGTGACAAATACAAAAAATAAAAAAATTTTCAGGACTGGCCCGGTCCGACTGGCAGTAAACTTGACACAGCCCAAAAAAGCCCACCATAAGGCCAAACCCTTTAAAATCTGAAGTCCGGCCTAATCTAAACTTGAGCTTTGGGCAAGGTCACGCAAAGGCACATTCAAAATACCCAGCCCGTACAAGCTTCTACGGTACAGTAGAAAACTTTTCCTCTTCGGTTCAGTATAAAACTAACGGCCGCCTCAATCCATAAGAAAATAAAACTCGTCTGAGTCGGTAAGAAAAAGTCCTAAATATGCTGTAGTAGAAAAATTCTTCGCTTTGGCTCAGTAAAAAAATAATGCTTGTCCGATAGAGTTGGAAAATAACGCCTATCCAAGTCACTATAACAATCTTCTGGCACGGTTCAGTACAAGAATAGTATGAAAAATAAAAGGAAAAGTGCGGTCCGCTTTGGATCAGTACTAAAATAACGGGCCGAAAAGTGCGACCGACCCAATAAGCTTAACTGGCTGAAAAAGCGTGGCAGGCCTGAATGGCCCGACGTAAGCCCGACGTAGGCCTGTAAAGCCCCACGAATGTTTAAAATGAGGTCCGGCACGACCCAAATCCGAGCTTCGGACCGGACCGCGCAAAAATTCAACTAAAAGACCCGTAAGTTTTTAATTTCACAGGCTTCTTTTTGATGACACGTTAGTTATTTCTATTTGGGTTCATGATGCTCATAGACGCTGATTATTTGATAGTCTATTGTCTTCATATTAATTCAGGTAGTGACTTAACGATTAGTCGATTATTACTTTATCATTTTGAGTTAGTTTTCCAGATAATTGATTATTTCGATTGTTTAACATAATTTGATTTGTGATGCACCTGCAAGATTTTATATAGAATGTTTCAGAAGTCATAGAGGCTACTCTTCCTGTGATAAATGCACAGGGAGTGGGGAGTATTTAAATGGTAGAGTTATTCTGCGACTATTGAGAAGTGATGCCTCACTTTGGGTATATCTCTTTTAACTTTACTAAATATTGGATTGGTTTTGCAGTTTCCAATAGACTATATGCACGCAGTGTGTCTTAC
Organism: Ignelater luminosus; assembly: GCA_011009095.1. NCBI lineage: Eukaryota > Metazoa > Arthropoda > Insecta > Coleoptera > Elateridae > Ignelater > Ignelater luminosus. The sequence goes on along the minus strand of VTPC01002726.1, from coordinate 48,780 downwards.
AATTAGTGTAGTACGAAAACCTTTGAACCTGTGAGTTAAAGGTGCTCCTACAGTAGGTTGTGCTGCTTCTTTTCTAATTTTGTTTGTCACTCGCTCAGAAAAGATATACGGTAAAGAATTTCTAATTTACACCGTACACATTCTTTCACATTTACCATCTAACGTTGACCTGTACAGCCCTGTAGATAAAACTTTTCCCTTTGAAAATTATTTAGGACACTTAAAACGCCTTTTGAATAATGGAAAAAAATCTATTGCAACAAGAACAATGCAGTCAAACTTTCATTTGTTAACAATTAAATTAAAAGAAAATTCTTAACAATTATCGCATTTTCTTGAACCCTTAGAGGGAATATACAAAAATGATATACATTTGCTACCCATCTATAGGTATGCTACATCAGAATGTTTGTACTTGGTAACTGTGTTTATAAGAAAACCAGAATGGGAAGAAGAATCCATACAAAAGTTTTATAATTAAATCATTTAATTACAATAAAAATTATCTTTCTGAAATTTCAGAAATTGAGAGAATAAAAAGAAAACAAATCTCAGAAGAGAATTAAATAATTGGAAGATGTACATTAGGTGTGAAATAAATTGCTTCATTTTTAGTAATTTTTAAAATTTAGAAAGTTGTTTCAAATAATTTATTACTTATTGGTTACGCAGACCATCCCAAAAAAAAGAATTTTTACATTTTTTGTATTGTGGAAAAAACCTACAACACTAGACTATACAGACACGTATTCTGTCATTCAATATAAATTGAAAAGGGTCTCTTCTATCTTGGTAGATTTGGATTCTGTCAATTTACATTAAGGGCAACCAGTTTATTCTAATTTTTTTTCTTCTTTGAAGTTGCGAATAATTTATGGCAAAAAAAGGAAAAAAGGTTTAAATGAAATTATCATAAATATTTGATGGAATGTACAAAAATGTTTTTCTTTCTCATAATTAAGTGCTTTAAACAGTAAATTTGAATATAAAGCTTGTATAATACTGCCTAATGTTGCTTTTGAAAGTTAACAATCTAACAGAAAATGCGACCCATTATGATTAAAGTTCCAGTCATATGTTCCAAAATAGGTTTTACACTTTATAGTAAATTAGAATAATTAATTGATGTAGTTCGGGATATATTAAAATATTGGTACACCCTAATCAATATTTTACAAAAAACAAAGCAAAAAGAGCTAACAAATGGTTTGTAAAACAAGAGCAGGACAAGCGAAAAATATGTAAGCTAACACGAAAACAAACAACAATAATGTAAAAGTGGACGTAAATGGACGTATTAACATTCTTTACGCCTGTTAACTGGTCATCTCTCTTTTAATTTCGTACGAAACAAAAACCATTTCCTGATCATTATCTGCATTAAACTCGAACAGCTATTACAACCTGATAATTATTTTGACATTGATGTATGAAAAAACCGCCAGCATTGTAGATATCTTTTTAAATTACATTTGAATAAAAATAAGGCATTATAGAAAACTAAACAGTAACATATCCAGTAAGTACCTATCTTGATACATGATTTATTTCATATTTTACACAAAAAGACGGTCTACAAAAGAAAAGGTCTGTTTACAGAAAAAAAATGTACAACTACTTTATAAAAAAAATAAAGAAAAATAGGCTTGTATAGAAATTTCTAAGACAATTTAGGCACATATTTCCACAAAGAATTGTTCATTTCTTCGAACTTTATTTCTACATTGTTAAGTATATTTCGGAGATTCATAATCAAAGCTATGGAAGATTACGTTATTTCCCTTATAGGCTGAAGCAGGGGTAAGGGGAGAATAACAACGTTATGAACTGGACAACTGGAAATTCTGATAGTTAATACCCCGATCTAGATTTGCATAATGCAAAACCACCAAAGGAATATAGATGAGAATAAATTTTCAATGACGAACTAAAACAGGGCAGAATAAGCTCCCCAGCTTTGGTAGGCAATCAGACTAACATAATAAACCATAATAATTAATATTATCCGATCTTCTAGGTTACTATGTGGTGTGGCGGACCGGTAATCCATTACAGTAGAAGTAATTTTGTTACATAAATTACCATGACACTGCGAATTCGTTATGAATAGAAAAACTATAGAGCGAATTCAGTTTACGAAATTGTGATATTCAATTTTTAAATTTTTATGCATTACAGTTCTTAAGCTAGGTCTTAAGTAGTCATAAGGTTAGTATATGTTTCCATCACGAAATGACTACATAATAGTGAGTTATTTACTAAGTAGTTGAAATTTCATTGCTAGTAAGGCAAATTACATTTATGATAAAAATTCTGATGGTCATGTTACATAAAAAGATCTTTTGTTGTAAAATCTTTGCTACTTTTGGGATACCGAATACGATAGTAACTGACAATGGTTTGCAATTACAATCTTATAAATTCGAAAAATTAAATAATTAAATTTTCTTTTGCATAAGCTTTTGGACTTTTCTAGTCATTAACCAATTCCCTTTTGTTTGATGTAAGCAATTAACTTGCTAACTAGTGCTAAGTATGTCTCTTAGCATAAGAAAAATGGATCACATCGAAGAAGGTTTAAAGATGTTTTTTTTTTAATCTTTTAAACGCAAAAGACCAAAAGATATAATTACTAGGCTCGCATACGTCCACGTTAACAACTGGAGGCGCAAGGTAAGCCATCAAAAACGCATTGGTAGAGCAAAATTGAATTTCATTTAAATACGGCCACTTTACAATCATTAAAAATTGAAAGTTGCCAGTACAAAAATTATTCTGGCGTGTATAAACGCCTATCTTACTCAACTTTATCTGTAATAAAAACTCTAGCTTAGGATGATTACCCCGCAATTAGCCTACAGTTTACAATCTGATCAACATGCAAAACTAACCTCACTATTAATACATATATCTACAATAATTAGTTGAATTTAAATTTACTATTGATATAAAACTAGGCCAATTATATTGCGGCAGAATTAAACTTGAGCCTTCTTGGACAAAGTCAGCTATACAAGCACTAGAGGAAAATAATGGGATCTCCAAGAAGTCTTTGATTGCGTGAATGCAAAAAACCATACTCCACATAACGGTACGTATTATAAAAATTTAACCCAGGTAGAATTAAGTTGAATAGACAGCGACACAAACCTAAGTAATTTCAGTGTAAATTCTTGTTCACCATTTACCACCAAATATCATTGTCAAGCATGCACATCTGAAACCTACAGTTTTGTAATAACTAACTAAACTTTATTTTCAAATTATCTTGCAAATGATATCATTGTTCGAACAATGAGTAACTAAAAGCATAGTATTGGCTTGTACGGTGATCCCATCAGACCATATGCTATCTCGTCATCATGCAGCAAGAAAAATTCCATGTATCTCCATCAAATAAGGCAAAAGGTGAGCAGCAGATCTATTATTTGCTTCTTCTTAACTAATTTTTAATACAACATAATTCAACTAAATTCCGCGAAGAAAGAGGATAAAGTAACTAAATTGGTAGAAAACCGAATTCATCCGACAAAACGAAACGAAAAACAAAGCAAAACAGAATTCAGAAAGTTCTAATAAAATTTGCAATTTTCCATCTGATTTCTCTGTTGGTACATACCATAAACAAAAGATTTATTTACTTGCGTAAAGACACTGCAAAGACGCACAAATAAGGCAACTTGCCATAGGCACCGAGCTGACTAAGTGCCGCACAGTGGCGAATGAGACTAAAACTAATTTTAAAGTCAAACTATATCTTGACTGTACCAAGTTGTGTTTAGAAATCATGCTATAGGCCTCAAACATTCCTGATCTAGAGTTCTCTACGGGCCGCAATTTTCAAGCTCGCCCCGATTGGAGACCAACTTGACGCAGCCCGAAAGAAGCCAGGTAACTTCTTAATCGGTCCAACAAAAAAGTCAGGAGGTCAAAAAGTTCAAAAGGCCAGACAGACTCGTATGGCCCGATAGTCTCGGGAGATCCAAACGACCCGATAGACCTGAAAGACTCAATGAGCCTAGAAGTTCAAAAGGCTCGACAAGTCCGATGGCTCTACAGATCCGACAACCCAAGAAACCCGACACAGGCAAAAAACCGTTAGCACCAAGAAATCTGCCCTATACACCCGTATGGCCCGACAGTCCCGAGAGATCCAAAAGACTTAATAGAGCGGAGGGATCCAAAAAGCTGAGAAGTCTAAAAGGCTGTACAGACCGACGACCCGATAGATCCAACAGCCCAAGAGGCCCAATGGCCCGACAGACCCGAGAAACCTCCACGGCCACGAAATCCAAACAGCTCGACAGATCAGTATAGCCCCACGGGCCCAAGAGATCCAAACGAACCGATAAATCCGAGAAACGCGAAGGACCGAGAAGTCCAAAAGGCTCGACAAGCCCGACGGCCTGATAGGTTCGAGGCCCAATAGCCCGACAGACCCGAGAAACCCGAAAGGCCGAGAATGCTAAAACTCCCGACTGGTCCGAACGATCCGACAGACCCATATGGCCTGAGAGGTCCAAACGGCGCGGTAAACTCGAGAAACTTAAAAGGCCAAGATATGCAAAAAAAACCGACAGGATCTACAGAACCCTATGACCTGATAGGTTCGAGAGATCCGACAGGCTCTAACAGCTTGACAGGCTCAACAAAACCGAACGCCCCATTGACCGGACGTAGGCCCGAAAAGCCTGATAAATTTTTAAATTGAGGCCTCTCCCGATTCGAACCCGAGCTTAGATCTGGGTTACATAAAGGCCCCCTTCTATCCCGATCTGAAGATTCTTCTACATAATTCGTAATTTAAAACCAATAGTCTGTTACTTGTTTAGTGTTTACGAGTGTTTAAAATAGATTGCGTTTTTCTCAGAAGCTTGAGTGTTGTTTTCAAAATATTTCAGGCTAAATTTGTCATTACGAAAGATACGCAGTTGCGTATAGTCTAGCACCTCTAGGCCCCTAAAAACAAAACTAAGATCCAATTTTTCAAAAAAACACGAATCTTCTCGGCTGTCGTCTCTAGGGACTTTTATAGGTTAGAGTCAGTTCCGAACGTTAAACCAAGAAGGTAGTGCCTCGGGGTACATGTAGATATGAGGACGTGGAATAACTTTTGTTTTAAGACAACTTTCTTAGAAAACTAAATACGAAAATTTCTACGACTTTGATCTCTAGCAAGTCATCTGAGATGGTCTAAGATCGATCTTCGGCCTCCATTAAGATTCTTCAGAGAACTAACAACTAAGGCGGGTCGAGCTATGTCCACGTTTAAGATTTCGAAGTAGGCCCTGAATATTTAGAAGATACTACTAATGCTTGTATACATGGCTATTGGCAGCAACCTTCACCGATTATCTTTTTAATAGTCGTCAAAACACAAGTTGGCACTTAGTGACAGTATATGTATAATAATTTTTCCTGGACACAAACCTTAATATCTTTTGTTCCGATTATTTTTGGTACTCAGGGTTGACGCTAGGGTACTTGGTGTTTACGGAAAATATTCTTAAGCCACTTGTGTACTGTAAACTAAGTAGTGTCTTGTTGAAAGTTGCCTCATTTGCACGTCCGCGCTGGCTCTGCTGATAATGTCAATCCCCGATCGCTAACACTAAGCACAAAACGGGGGGAAGGATTATACAATATTTGTGAATTTTGAAATCTTTTTAGCATTAGAACCGAGCATTATTGAAATCCATATCTGAATGTCCCTAAATTGAATTTGTAGCTTTAGAGTTTTTGAATATTTAGTGTCTTCGAGTGTTTAGACTAGATCTCCAGCGTTTTGCTTTGAATTTTCAATTTCAAAGTTTTTAGATATCTGACCCACATCTGTTAAATCTCTTTAACACAATTGCAGATTTTCACTTCTGATTACGATAGCAAACATGCGAATCTACAGAATAGTAGAGATTTTATAGTAAAGATTACACAAAGCATTCCACTTTAGTGTCACACCTCGTTTTCAGAGATATTAAAAGTATAAGGCACAACACTTGACTAAGAAAAACTAAAATAAAAAGCACTGTTTAGATTTCAAATCCTTGTGTAAACTAATTATGACGTTTGTTTAAATATTTAAGTAATTAATACTTCTTCGTCTCTGAAGATTTCCCAAATTTACAGCGTAACTTAATAAAGGTAACCTCTGCTGATCCTTTAGGGATAAAGCTACGTTTCTAAAGTCAACGGTGTTTCGTGTCCATATAGCAGATAAAGATTTTTTGTTACATCCCCCAGCTAACCAGGTAATTTTATTTCAAATACATACGCAAACTCTGTTGCCTTCTTGTTTACATAGTAAAAGTCCAGTGTTTGGTCTGCTAAATCTTTAATAAACTAACTTGCAACTGTGATAATATTTTCAAGGTAAAAAATGGAATCTGTGATATTCAGAATATTAATTAAGTAGAAAATTAAATTTTACCAAGTACGATTTTTAATCAATACAATTTCAGCAGAATATGTTTTTCAAATTAATTTGCAAATGAGAATATTCAAAACTTGACATTTACGAAATAATAGAGCCAAAAATAAAATTTCTCTTGACATTTAGTTAGAACACCGCTTTTCAATAATTGAGCAAACATTTGTAAATACTTCGTCTTCATCAAGTTTTATTTATATCAACCAGCGAGCCTTTTAAAAATCTAAAACAAGCTTTCAAACACTCATTATAATTTCAGCCCATTAAAATCTAAAACCTTTTATGTAATTAACTTCTAAAAAAGAAAAACGGACTTTTAATTAATATCGCAGTGTTTTAGTGATGTTCTTATAGTAAGAGTAAATAATGTGCTCTCGCAGGTTACGGGGCAGTTTATTTCCAGCAGCGGTACCTAGGCGTTGGAATTATGCAAGAAGTTCAGGTAACACAAAGTGTAAACAGTCGACCCTTGTAAGACGTTTAGGATTATACATAGATAGAAGTTATTTTCAAACATCTTCGGGCTAAATTATTCCACACCGTTACTTTCAAGTTATGGGTGTTGGAAGATGGGTTTTTGATATGCATATATCTGTCACAATTTAAAATAGATTTTGGGCAATAAATTGTAAGGATAATACGTTAGATAAAATTGTAAAATATTATTAAAGGGTATGTTTCAACAAAAAACTGTCGGTTTTTAATCTGCAGCTTTTTTGTTTTATTTCAATTAGGAATATAGCAGTGCCTGCATCGGTTTCTATTGCTAGTGCGAACTGCAGCAACACTACAGGCCATTTTAATTGAGTCTCTCCACTCTGAAGTACCAAAATGGTTTCTCCGGTAAATCCACGGATTTGCTGACTTAACTGAGTTGTAGAGTATGACCTCACGGCCTTTTTGACATTGCCTACTTGAAAAGGATAAATGAGGTTTGGAGATAAATATTGAGATAATACTATTAATGTTTGGTCATAATGCAACGAATTTGATTTGTAAGAACTTCTAATTTCTCCGCAAATTTAGGTTTCACAAGATTCCATTTGTTATTTCACCTTTCCTAATAACAATTGCAAATTTATTTTTAAACCAATTTTATCAAACCTTGCTTCTACCATATGCAATAAGTAAATAACAAGCGATCATTAACATTTCAGTTCCCAGTAGGCTATGAACAAAAATCGTGTCTATCTGACAAATTGACAGTTTGAATTTGTTTTATTATGTTGTTAATTGGTTTTGTAATTTGTAGGTTATGTATTGGCCTTGGTTGGCATGCGTGTGTCTATGATGCGCCCTACGGAAAAAGTTCATAGCCTACCGGGAACTGAAATTTTAATGATCGCTTGTTAGCACTCCCCCTATTTATAGTTACAGTACCGTCTGCAAAACCCAGAACAGATAGAGGACTTCTTTCACTCATTAATTCGTATCCACATGGCCGACTTATTTCTGATTGTGAAACCACTAAATAAATGATTTAGATAAAATATCAAATAATATTGGAGATAATGCATAACAACCCTATACCATACGAAGACGACGGTAATTATAATGTAGAATGCCAAGATTACATAGAACAGCTTGATAACACCCAAGAGCAACTTATTTCTAAAAATGTACAAGCGTCTTTCGATTATCCCCAAAAGTTTCACGAAACAGAGCCTCCAATCAAAGGTTTAATAATCTTACGCCCAATTCATTACCATATATTCAAATTAAAAATCCTCCAATTAAACTACTAATAGGCATATGTTGTCATCCATCTTTAATCAGACCGTATATAGCAGAAAAATATGTTCCAGATAATATATTCAAATCCGACACCCCTATCATAACTTGTACAGGTCAAGAAGAAGCAAATTCCAAAACCCATATCCCTTTATTTGAGGAATTTAGTCCGCTAACAGAAAATTTAGAATTCGTACTTTTAACTTTTCATGACAATTTAGATGGTATCTTAGGTATTAGAGATTTACGTAAATTAGGATTTAATACTGACTTACAAAATAGAATTTTACACAATAATAAAGTAAAAATCCCGTTATGCTATAGGCAAGATTTCAGTTATCAAAAAATAGAAATCCCCGCTTTTGCCGCAATTTTAAGTTTATATTCCAGAACTTACTAATGTCATAATTGTTCCTAGTAGCCTTCTAAGTATCGAAAATGATTTAATTACTTTAGAATTTTCTAATCCCACTTCTGAAACAAAAATTATCCAACTTAATGAAAAATTCTTAAGACCATTTGCCGAAAAGTATTCTGAATTAAAATTCAAACTTTTAATATCGAAGAAGTCATTCCCAGTAAAGAATTAGAAGAAGTCGAATTTGACTTCTCGCTTATTCGCACTAATCACCTCAATCTCGAAAAAAAATCTTTTAGTAAAATTCAAGGAAATACTTTACAAACCAAATGACAAACTTTCTCTTACTAATAGAAATAAGCACGAGATCAAAACGATGAAAACGAAATACCTATCCACACAAAATCATACAAATATCCACATATCTACAATAATAAAGTTTGCTACATGCAAAACTGGGGTTAGTGACCCATCGATATACGCAACTATATATAAAATCGGTATGCCACCTGTAATGTAGCTTTTGACAGTCGAAAATGGGTCGTGAGCGAGAAACACCTAGAGCCGGCGGTAGACGGTAGTATTGATACGAAAATCTTTATGGGTTTTAGAATCGAGAGTAGCCGCAGTAGAAATTCGGTGACCTAATTTCGAAAGGGAGACCCCGCAGCTGATCTCCGTATCTAGGTCAATAGGCGAGATGCTTATCAAGAACGAAGCACAGCTTCGAAGATTACACAAGTAGACGGAATCGAGATTGTACTGCACTCTCTTAAGACACTTACACTCCCAGTAAGAAATTAAGCTGATACTATGTAGGTAGGTAAAGGTCAACGTCCCTTGGCTCCGAAACAGCTGATCACTAAAACCATCTATGTGTATGCTAATACCACAAGGAAAGCCAAAAGGTAAGTTGATAACATCTATTAGCATACTATTAAATTGGTAAAATAAACAGAATATAACGGTCCTGGTTCACACTGCTTGAAAATCGTTTTAACATAAACACATATAACGAAAAAGGTAAATACATAAAACTACACGTAAAACAAGTAAACATAAGATAAACATGGCCACAATAACGAACCATCGGCCAGGCAACATAAAGTCTGAATAATAAGACATTTGTATATATTAGAAATTTTGCAGTCGCTTGTGAAGGAAGCACATAGGAAATGAAATGTAAAATACAAATAACAACAATTATGTTCCTGGAGTCGTCAGCTCCAGGTGTTTTCATTTAGCTTTGGGTCCAGATAATTGTTTAAATAAATCTTTAAGAAGGACAAATTTTGCAAAGTTATAAAACAACAAGAATTTACGTTAACAGAGCCTTTCATGGATAAACTAACAAGACAAGAATTAAAGTAATAATTTTGTTGGTCTTATCTGTATACGATCAAACTAATAAAGATCAGTAACATTCCGGAACTGAAAAGTTACGTTAAAACATGGCAAATAACGGATTCCTCTTAAATAGACATTATTACAAAGTTTTTCACCACTGTGAAATGATGCGTCGAAATTTTTACTACTGTGAAACAATATTACAAGGTTTTTCACCAATATGAAGTGATGCTACAGTAACGTGAATCTTAGGTTACTTTTATCCAAGGCAACTAGTGACGAGACGATGAAATACAGGTACATTAGCAAACAACTATATCCGCAGTTGATGAACTTAATGCGCCAACGTTAGCTACTTCACAAGATACAATTTTAAAAGGGGTAAAATTATTTACCGTAATACTGGAACTATCCAACAGAGATCCAAATTTATAGCACAAATTACACTTAACTCGTAAAGATTCGACGTAACGATATAGATAAAAGGAACGCGATAACAACGCTAGATCCTTCGGAAGAAATAAAATAATAAGAAAAGCGGTACTGTAATTCAACTGCAAGTTCGGTGTGAATTTAGTTTGACAGATTGATTTACACACTAACGGCAGTGAAACATCTGGTACATTCCAGGGATTGTCAATAAATATTTAACATTGACAGAAATAATTCGCGTCGTGCACACTCAGGTTGTCTTTTACCTACGTGGATGCTATCCAAACACTTGGAATAGGTCCCGATATCACGCGAAATTTTTCAAGTGCCAAACTTTCACACACAATAAACGCGAGGTGCGCGTGTGTTGCTGATTTGCAGTCTTTCATCAAACTCCTGAACTCTGGATCGAAATGAAAATTCTTCAACCCCCAGAGGGGTGGATCCAGCAGATTATTGGTTGACCGGGATTCATGACATCAAAACCACCAAAAGGATAACGACAGGATGAAGTGGTTCGACCACGAATTCGAGCATTGCACGGTTCAATTAACAGAACAAACATAAACATAACTCTTGTCCTGGCTAGGAAAAGTGACAGTTTTATGAGCTAAAGAAGCATAAAACTAAAAGATAAAGGGACAAAATTTCTTCGAAATAAAATACTTAAATTTATAAAATACGAAATTAGATGTAATTTTAACAATATTCAATGCCCGAATATATTGCTCATAATACAAGAAAACATTTTGTTAGAGAATTTGAGAAATAAATAATGTTACCAAGTCGTAAATCTACCAATATAAAAGAACGTTAAACAAGAGGCTTTTATTTTACAGAGAAAAGATAAAATATAATTCCTAAATAAAATAACGTATGTAAATAAGGAATGGTTAGAAATAATAAAGAATAATTTTATTATTTACGAATTTTCATAACACGTTAAGGGAAGATTTGATTATTTTCAAATTTTCGTAACAAGTTCAGAAACAAACTACAAAGATGTTCGACGATGACATCATCAAACCATCGCAATCCCCTTGAATCTCTCCAATTTGGATAGTTTCGAAACAATTAGACGCTAGTGGTAAACAAAAGTGGCGTGTCGTTACAGATTATAGAAAACTTAACCAAAAACCAATAGACGATCGCTAACCTCTTCCTAATATCTCATACATTTTAGACAAGTTAGGAACATGTCAATATTTCTCCACTCTCGATCTAACTTCCGGATTACATCAAGTTGAGATGAATCCAAATGTAATAGCTAAAACAGCATTTTAAGTAGAACACGGTTATTACAAATATGTTCGAATGTTATTCGGGTTAAAAGCGCATCCGCTATATTCAAACGCGTAATATGGACGACGTACTGAAAGATTTACAAAATGAAATTTGGACGACATAATTTTCTCGATTTCACTCAAAGAACAAATCACTAATTTAAAACAAATGTTCAAAAAACTCAAAGATGCCGGCCTCAAACCACAATTAAATAAATTTGAATTTCTTTGTGAATTCGTGGAATTTCTAGGTGAGATCATTACTCCGGAAAGTATCAAACCTAACTCAAAAAACTAAAAGCAATAGAAGTATTTCTTATCTTAAAGACAGCTACGGAAATCAAGTCTTTTCTCGGACTTGTGGGGTATTATAGAAAATTCGTTAAAAACTTTGCCAAATTAACAAAACCAATGACGCAATGCCTTAAATAAAATAATAAAGTAGAACACACCCCAGAATTTGTCGAATCCTTTAACATCTGCAGGAAGATTTTAATGAATGACTCCATTTTACAGTACCCGGATTTTTCCAAGCCCTTTAATTTAACAACGGACGCATCTAATTTTGCCCAAGGGGCAGTCCTCTCTCAAGGTCCTATTGGGAAAGATCTCCCAATAGCTTATGCTTTTCGAACTTGAAATTCTGCGGAAACACACTACAGTATGATCGAAAAAGAACGTTTTGCGATAGTCTGGGCCGTCAAATACTTTAGGCCATATCTTTACAAAACCAAATTCAAAATAATTAGTGATCATAAACCTCTCCAATGGTTATTCTTATTAAAGAAACTCAATTCCAAATTGGTTTGCTGACGCCTTAAACTTAATATGATTACGAAATTATCTATAAGAAAGACAAACTTAACACCAACGCAGATGCACTTTCCCGAGTTGGAATCAACCCTATAGAATTAAACAAAGAAAACAATATTTCTGTCATAGTCCATCCTCCAGACTTTGATGATCTAATAGCACTCTACGCAGAAGAAAAAGAAGAACAACCGTTTAGCTTTCAAAAAATTAATTCCAGACCGATAACCGAAAAACCAAAAATAATTATTCACGAAAACATTGTTATTCGGCCACCCGATCAAAACCTATCCGACAACGAAACTCTCCATACCAATCAAGAAAACCCCTTACACTGAGAGAAGTTTAATCACATTCAAAAATCAAATAATTGTTTCTAGTTCAGATAATTTTAAGGCAACTAGAGAAAAAGTATTTGATAAAAATTGGATAATTCTTGCTGTTCCTAAGAACCAAATTGTATAATTATTCGTTAAATTTATAAAAGAATATATGATCCCTAAACAAAATTATTGTATATATTTTAGAAATAAAAATTAGAAATGCCATTTCCTAGAATACTTCAAGGATACCTTCAAAACTCTGCATTCACGCTCTACATTTCTAATACACTCCTCGCAGATATACCATATAAAAAAGAACAAAAACTAAACTTAAATATTACCATGAAACAAAAACTTCACATCGCGGAACACAGAAGAATCTTAAAGCAATTAAAAATCATTTTATTAGCCGAATATTCATAAAGACGTAAAAGAATATATTAACTTGTGTCAAGAAACCAAATATGAGAGACACCCCACAAAACTTGTTTTCAAACCTACCCCTATAGCTTTCGAACCCTTTGACCACCTTTATACAGACACCTACAATACTCACGGATAATATTTCGTAACAATAATAGACAGTTTCTCTAGATTCGGACAAGCCTATCCTATACATTTTTCTAGTGGCGTGGAAATGGCCAATAAACTTTTACAATATTTTAATCATTTTGAAATTCCTCGAAAACTCACGACCGACAACGGACATGAATGGAAAAACGAAATAGTTCAGAATCTCTGTGAATTGCACGGAATAGAAATTCACTATACTACACTGTACAACTCTAGTAGTAACAGCCCCATAAAACGATTTCATTCTACCATAGCAGATACGTTATTGACATTAAAAAATTCAAAACCTAAAGAGAGTAACTATTACAGTTCTTATGAATTATGCTTAAGTTAGACAGATAGCTACACTACAAAGATTTATCAGTTAGTTACTACTCATTCTTCTCGACTCAGGTAATAATACATAACAAAATAGTTAGTATTATTTAAAATTCACACTTTCATTGTATTTTTAAAATTTAAATATTTTCAAATATATCCTATCCCTATCCGAAACATAACAATTATCCCCGAACAACCATTCCTATTGTTCAGCACCGAAGACTATTGGACCACATCAGAGTCCAGAGATTGAAGATGTGCACTATTGCCTTTAACATAATCTACAAAAACATCAACTCTGTGTAGCAGAACTTATTATAACAGGGAAAAGCTTATGTCCTGGAACTCCAGTCTATTTCGCAAATTCTAGCATCGAACAAATAAATTAAAAAAAAAAATCTGTTAATTCCCTCAACAACTATAAGACTAAAACCACAATGCGAAGAAAGAATATATGAAATAAAGAAACCATCTGTACTTTCGCTGAATCAATGTGGTATCAGCATCGATGGAAAAATATTCCAAATTGAAGAAACACTCTGGGAAGAGTTTGTCTTTGGTCTGCCCTCCATCAATGCTACGACAGAGACCTTCGATCAAAGAACACCGCCTTTATACTTACAAAGAGTAAATAGCAAAAACATCAAGCAAATAAAGATGCTAGCGAATAACCTAAAGACACCCAACCTAGAAAACATCAGCCCTATAGGACACACATGGACCAATACATTATTAACCATTTTAGCGATAATAATAGTAGTTGCCGCCTTGGTATATTACAAATTTGGTTGGATTGGAAAAACAAAACAGAAGAAAAATTCTGACGCTCCTCAGAAAATAAGGAACCCTTATTTTCCGATCTGGGAAAGAAGGAATTATGAAGAAGAAATTTGTTTAACATAAAAGTTTTCCATGTTTAATATTTTCCTAATGATAATTATGTACTAATGTCAAACTCCACTTTTACTTTTAAATAATAATGTTATAAATATATGAAAAATATCAATTTTGCTTTCAGTTTTGTATTATAATTCATATAATTAAATACCGAAAACTCAAATTTGTAACTTAGTTCAATAAAGATCGTTTTTAAAAACTTAAGTGTAACACATTTAAACACAATTCATGTTCTAAATGAAAATGACCACCGAATCATACGCCTTTTCCAGGTCCAGAATAATTAATGATGCGTTTCCTTTCTCGTTCCCTACTTTACATAATATATATTCTATTATAGTTGTGTTTATATGACAATCCGGCACGTGCACAAACCCCCTTTGATGTTAAATAATTGTGCGTTTTCGAATTTGCTTATGTATTGCCTTCTTAATTATGCGTCCAAGCAAAGAATAGATAAGCATAGGACACGAATCACTTCCTTGCTTGTATACGTATTACCACCATGCGTGCAATTTTAAAACAATCAAGTACAAAGTTATTACTAATCATTACAGTACCTATATTACTTATAATAGAAGGAATATCTTTATGACAGCTGATCGCTTTCATAAGTATCTCATTTGGTCCTGGAGATGTGTCGACTGAAATGTCATTAATAGCAGAATTAATTTCTACTACAGTCATTTCTGGCACATATTCGTTGTTTAAATGATTTATTTCGCTTTGAGTTAATTTTAATTGATTGAAATCTCTGCATTTGTTATCTGGATGTTTAAAAATTTGTTTAAAATAAGTAGAAGCTTACTTGAGAATTTGGTTTATCACTTTTATAGATTCTTCGCATTGCTTTCCTGCTTTGGTTCTAATAGTATACTGCATAATTTAATATTCATAGTTAGCCTTACGGTGTTCTTTTTTCCTTTTTAATTTTTGTTGCGGATTTGTAACTTCCTTGGTATCATTTTTCCTACAGAATACCCTTTCCGTTCTCAGCAGTATCAGTAATGGCAGCCAAAGGAAAAGGAAAATACCTGCAGACCTCGGCTGACTGGTATATTCAGACATAAGCGTTAGCAATTTAGTAAGCAGTTGTGAACGTTTTATTTTTAATTCTTGAGTAGATAGGGTAAACGCTACCAAATTTATTACACGCATCTGCCAATTTAATACTAATCTTTTTAACTTGCGAAGTAAAAGTTTCAGAAGTCAGATAACTTTTAATTTTTTTGTTGTTACAAACGACCTTGTTTACGCAAGTAAAAGTGTGGCTATTATTCCTACATCCAGAATTGCAATTGCGAGATTTTTGAACATTGCAACAGCGATGATGTGGGAAGCTAGCTTTCTCTAAGATTTATTGGGAAGCACGTTGAAAGCAATGCTGACCATTATTTAGATGTTTTATGTGATCATTTATTTTCAAACGCAAACCCGTTGCTTAATGATGAAGAATTTTGCCACCAGGAAGGCTCAGTATCGGCACATAGATCGAAAAGGGTTTAGCCATTGTGAAGCGATAATTCACCTGCCTTTGTTAGTGCTGAAGACGACTTTTTTTGCTTTAAAAATTTGGGCTAATTCAAAATGGTTATTACAGAGATCTGAGACGGAATTCAGTATAACGTAGGCGGCGTGCCGCATGTAATGTTTTTAAAAAGAGTTGACAAAGACTATAAAATAGAAAGAAAAGAGATTTGATAAAACACATTGCAAGGTATTCTAGAATAAAGTTTAATCTCGATATGTCAATTATTGCTGTTTATATTCAGGACATTAGGCGTGACAGTTATCCTTTTACTCAGATATTCAGCCAGTAAAGTGACTGCCCCAGAGCGCACAGACACAGATCTTCTGTATTGTTTAGACTCTTTCTGTTCTTGAATTTCCTGCAATTTATTGTTACTTCTATTAGTCTAATTTAGTAAAAGATATAACTGTTAGATATACCTTAACTTTTCCTCTAAGGTAGTTAGAGAATTATGAAATCTTAGTCGATTCTTTGCAAAATCCCTAACATCACAAGCAATGCATTCGAGGTTTGCCGAAATAGTATGTACTACAAATGAGCAATCAAATACAACAAGTTGAGAAATGCTTAATGTGAAATGAGAAAAATTAATAAATGAAGTCCAAAGTCTGTAGCAAGACTACGTTGCAGTGAAGTCATCTTTTCTTAACCCTTTTGGAATAGAAGCGGTGTGGCTGCCTACGTCGACCACCGTTCATGGTTACCTTTGTTTCAAAATGAGTCAGACTATGCCCTTCATTAACTATTTTTAAAGAGTTAAATACGAACACGTATCGGGCTGCATTACTTAACAGGGCATTTCCGTTAGCGTAAGGTCGAGCTTTATTTCTTATTAACCGTTTCAAAAAAGACTGTATAAGAATACAAGTCGGGCTGTGCTCTTCAAAATTATATTACGTACTACATTAACCTTCTTTAGAAAGCTGAGCTCTTCAACGGTCTATTAAAATCGAGCTTCAATCTTTATTGATCTTGTTAAAAAAAATAAATATGAACTGGAGTTGGCCCGCTCTTTCTAGCAAGCCACCTGTGGAGGTACAAGATCTGCTTTGCCCTACATCAATTTTCACAGAGTTATGTCACTTAACGGTCCACCTCCGGTGGCTCAAGGTCGGACTGAACTTTCCATAACGTTCTTGGAAAACTAAATCGGGCTGCGCTGCAACATTACATTGCGCGCTACATCAACCTCTTTCAAAGAGCGTCAGATTGCGCCCTCCATTAACCTGTTGGACTAAATACGAACGAGAGTTAAACTGCGCCCTTTAACATTAACTTTCTTGGCGAGCATCGGATTATGACATTCGACGGGTCATTTTCGATGGCCCAAAGCGAGGATCGCTCTTCAAATTATTTTGTTGATAAAAATAAATGCAAAAAAGAGAGGACTACGCTCTCCAACATTACATTAGCATACATTAACCTTTTTTAGAGAAAGTGGACCGGTGCTATCCAACGGTCCACGTTTAGAGGTCCAAAGTCGGGCTTGGCTCTGTATTAACCTGCTAAAAAAAACTAAATACGTTACGAACAAGGGTTAAATTGCGCCTTCCAACTTTACATTATCTGCGGTGGTACAAGATCAAGCTTTGCATTATATCAATTTCTTTAAAGAGAGCATCGGACTATGCTTTTTAATGCCCCACCTCCAGTTACTCAAAGTCAAACTTAACTTAAACTTCTTAGAATGCGTGAGGTTACGCCATTCAACAGGCTGCTTTTTACAGTCCAAGGGCCCTCCATTAACCTTTGAAAAACTAAATAGGAAAACCAATAAGGCTGCACCTTCTAACATTATACTGCGTGTACATTAACCTCTTTCATCTCCATATTTATAAAAAAGCTTGAAAATTAAAAGTTTGTGAGTATTTCTTAAAAATGTTCAGAATCCATTGACACTGACAAAAATATAGGAGAAGATACTTAACAAACAATATACAAAACATAGGTGCATACTAAATTAATTTGTAAAGAACGTTGATCCGGGGTCCCTTTAGGCAGCAGAGTTAGAGAGGTAGATGCATAGAAAACATTATATTGCGTGCTTTGGTAATCTCTTGCAGAGAACTTCGAATTGCGCCCCGCCTTTACTTTTTTAAAGAACTAAATACGTACAAGAATTGAGCTGCGCCTTCCAACATTATAGTGCGTGTACATTAACCTCTTTCAAAGAACGTCGGGCTACTCCCAGCCTTAACTGTTTTGAAAAAACTAAATACAAGAAACGACTTGCTCGGTGAGTATGCCCCTCAACAAGTCATCTCCTGTGGCCCATGGTGAGCTTCATTCTCTGATATTCTTCTTAGAAGAACTAAATGTGAACACCAATTCTTTTTTTTACAGAAAGCGTGGCTGTGCCATTTAACGCGCCATTTCCGGTGCCCCAAAGTCGAGCTTCGCCTTTTATTAATCTTTTAGAGAAGTCTTTATTTGAATTTGAAGTTCCAATAAAGCTTTGACTAGTTCGTCGCGTCTAGGTGTTATTAAGTAATGATCGAGTCTACATAATCGACGTATTAAAGGAAATCTTCGCTTCGACGAAGTAAAACCAAGAAATCAAAAAGGAAAATAAAAAACAACAATGAGAAAAGGTTTCCTAAAGATTTCTAAAGAAGTAAATATAAAAAATTCACCTTTAGATCTAAATCTGCTCAATGTGTGCTTGGTCTTTGTATTCTTCTAAACTAATTTGCTAATCCAACAATGACTAATTGACTCAAGGTAACAGAAAAGCTGCACAGTTGCTTAGAATCAAGTTTTTGTGCACAAAGACGAAATTTTACTTTAGTCAATAAAAGATTCTCCACTTTGAAGTTTTCTTAAAGCGCACACGCGAACTGACCAATAAAATAGAATATGATTTTTAAAATGTAAGAAATCCTTTCGATAGTACTTGAAATGAAAAGAAAACGTAACAGAACAACAACATGAAAATGTAGCGAGAAAGCAAAATAATACCTAGGTGAAAATATTTTTAAATTTACTAATTTTAAGTGTCTGTCTTTGTCTAACTGACAACTAATTTATTTCACCCTGTACAAAATTATAATTACTTCCTCCGAAGCAGGTACAACATTTTAATATTCCTTTTGTCTTAAGAACTTTCCTTTTTCATCGCTTTATTAAAAATTTTATTCTGCCTTGAATTTAATCTCAAAAAAGTACTTAAAATAAAATACTTTTATCTTGGAAATAAGCTATTCTTAAGTTACTGTTTGAAATTCTCAGCTGCATGGCAGCGATTATTTGTCTGGTTCTTAAAAATTAATGATTTCACAATAAAAAATTTAATTGAAGTGTTGAACGTTTCCGTGAGGCAATTTTTTGATTAGATTTTTTACTCCATAACTTTATACCTACTAATGCTTTTTCAACTAAAAGAGGTGCTTTATGATAATGTTATTTTTATACAGTGATAACAACAGTAAAAGATAAAGTAAACGTATTTGTTATTAAAACAACGTTTATGTAATTTATAAACAATGTTAATTTGCCAGTTTGTTTATATTTATAATGTGGGTATTAACAGTTCAAAACTTCAGTTTGTATGTAACAGAATACAATTAATTGTACTGCAGTATCTATCTAGGTACCTATCAGGTAGAAACCATCAAACTTTTTGTTCCTAATCTCCGATTATACAAAACACTAAAATGATTTACTAAATTGGTGTAATTAGTGGCTTCATTTTTATTACAACTTACTGTTATAAAATTACAGCTATTAGGCCTATTACAATTTTTAACGTACCTAATTACTACGAGGGCAGTGAAAATGATCCCTACCGTAGTCATGGAAACGCTTATAGATTTCCCTTTACATTTACTAGTGAAGTTTGAAATATGTAGTTACAATCTACATACATACTCAAATTAAACGGGTTCGTTAATGACCAACGGAATAATAAATATTTTATGCACAATACCATGCAATTAGGCATGTGACGCGATCCCATTGATAAGACACAAGAAACAAAACCACAAGTATAGAATTACCATACAGAATTATTTTGCATGGAAACGGATCAATTTATATTTCTCCTGATGGTAATAAGATCTGATATTATACAAACATACTCGATCTGAAAGGGAATCAAATTACTAAAGGAATATCGTAGTATCGAAAAAGATAAGGTTTTGAAAAAATATCAGATAGCATCTTAAGTGGATTTAAAATTAAGAAAAAAAGTCCTCGCGGACTAAATAAAAATAGTTTCTTGATGCAAGCAAATTCTAGTAATTTTTAAAGTTAATTTTACTTAAGAGCTAAAGATAACTTTTAGATATATTTTATAATTGTCTATACGAAAAGAGTTCCAATCGCAATGTATTTCTTTCAAAATGCGGCGGCTTCAACCCGTATGGTCACCAACAAGTAGTTCATCCTACCAGGTCGTCTTCAAAAACCAAAAGACTAAATAAACGTAATCGGCATGGAAGCAATAAATGCGGAGAAATGGAATTTTGCGTTTCTTGGTGTCTCGTTCTTCGCCGTTGGCGCCGAAACGACCCAACTTGAAGTTTTACCATCGGCTCGTAGAAAACCGATAAATACACGTACAAAGCGCAGTATGCATCGAAAAACCATTTCGTCTGCCCAAGAAACGCATCTAAAACTCCTTCTCGTCAAGTTAATTTAAAAATTCGCGTGTTTTCGAAACCTAACTCGTTCACAAAATTAGATTGTTTGAGGTTTATGACTGATGTTTTGGATAGAAATGTGCCAGATGTTCGAGCTGCCAAAGGTGATTTCCAAATTGGAATAGCATTAATTGGTGCGGAGAGAAAAAAGGATTTTTGCAGTGATCGTAAAACTAAGCGAAGACGTTTAGAAATTACGGATCACCAGATATCTTCATTTAACAAAGGACAAGATACCATATTGAAGATGATAAAATGAGAAAATCCTTGCAACCCACCAGGTACAGTGGCAGCAAGCTAGACATAAAAAAGAGGCGCTAGATGAGATATTAGCAACACCTATAAAGTTATTTTACAGAGATCTACATGAATCAACATATTTAAATTGAAACTTCGAGAGATAAACGTACAAATTAAATTAAACAATAAGGACAAACTCAAAATCTGAAATAAATGCATAGAAAGCAGAGTGATTTGGCTACCATCGATGGTTTCTTTGTAAGTTAAAAAAAGGGCGTTAAAGGTACCAAAACTCACATTTATAAATACAAAGAAATGGGGATTAAAATGATAAATTAGTTTTAAATGATAATCAAAAATTGTTACTGTTATCGGCAAGTAAAAGAAAAGAAAGAACAAACTTTTTCTAAGTTATACTACAGTGAAAACTCTTAAAATCATCCTTTCTTCTAGAGAGAAAAGCTTAGCTACGTAGCTACAAATTCTGTGTACATTTTTATTATACAAACATTTTGAATTTCCCGAATACTAAACTGAAGGTGCAGAGATACATCCATCACATTTATAATAAACACAAATAAAACGATGAAGGCAAGCAGAAAAAACAGAGGACAGGCAGAAATGCTAGCAAAATCCCTTGGAGAAGGATTATAGCCTGACGTTACAAATTTCAACTGCTGTGACACGTATTAGAAATAATCTTTTAAATTTAATGGAAGCCTGTCGAATTTCTAACGTTTCCTCTCTGTATAAATAAAAATAAATGCATCTACTAAAATAACACGCAGTGATAATTTTTAATTTCAAGTCAATTTTGTTTTAATAGTCATAAAATAGTAAAAATGTTTTTGATATTAAGGTTTTACTGTATGTGTGAGGTTTTTTACGTGTACGTAGTAGTATCTATTGTGCAATATTCTTTTTTGCTAAAAGTTACTAATTAGTTTTGTTTGAAAACTGACGATGCGTGTGCTTGTAGCTGTACGTGATTTCATGTTCGATATCAAAATGAACATATAAAATAAATTCATGGGCTTTATTTGTTAAAATAATAACAAGAGAGAAAAAGTTATCTAAACTTTGAAGTTATCGCTTCGCTTGTTAACGTCCATGTGAAAAGATAACAACTGCATATAAAAATAGTAATTTTACATTTTTATTGTTTGATTATTTTTTGTATTCAATTATTCTTTAATTACAAAAAATAACAATTTTAATTACATTTCGTATTATTTATATCTGTCCCTGAGTTGTCTGCTGATGAAAAAATAAAAAATAATGGATGACGTTTACCAACAGAACCTTGTCCGTCTTTAGTCTAGTTAACAAAGTCCTGTAGAACGGAATGAACTAAGTAGTCTTTTACATAGACGCTTATTAAATATTGATAAAATTGATCAAAGATGCGTGAAGATAGAAATGTGCGGGTTTCATTAAATAATAATTTAAAATTTAAAGCGTCTTAATTGCTGTATGTGTATAGGTAAATTCGTAAGATTCTGCGCAGCTTTGCGATAGCTACCAATATGGCTGCACGGAAATTCAAGCTCAGAAACAAATTTTCTTTTCGTAAATCAGATAAAAGCTACACAAATCCTGACAGCGGAAACTAAAAACCAGCAATAAACATCAAACGGCGTAATGCAGCAAGCGAGTTAGATTTTAAAATCGGTGAATTTTCGATGTTTGTAATTCAACTTTGAAAATTTTCATACTCCATTTAGAGCCCCCTTTCTTAAGTTGATCCTATCAGTAATTTGTTTTCTGCTATAGGTAATGAATGAAGATCTAGCATTTCTCTTGACTTGTGAACATGTAGCTATTATTGATTTTGAGTCTTGTTGACACTACAGTGTTCTGTGCCAACCGAACTTTGGGTAGGAATCAGAAATTTTCCTATTTTAGTTTTTGTATCACGTATCTACTGTTAATTTACCGTTTAATGTTACATATCTGTAATGTGGATTGTGAGAAGTATTGAGAATTATTAGGAAAATTCCAGTTTGAATTCCACTGTTCCTAAGGATTCATGGAAGTTTCAAAATTTAGAATCTAGTAATCTTTAGATGGTTTATTACAAATCTTCGAAACGGTAACACTTTTTTTTTAAATTTGTTTGTGTACCGTCAAATCTTTCAACCAAATCAAAATTTTATGAAGTTGATAAATATGTAAAGTGCAGCATTGATCGTGAAATTTCTTTTTTAAGTAAAACAATTATTGCTATCAGCTCTAAATAAATTTTATTAAGGGTATCTGCATATTTTTTTAAACATTCGCTTTAAGGGCATTTCCTCCAAGACTTTTTTAGGTATTATTTACTCTAGTAAAATTAGAATATGGGTAAATACTATTCATTTTCAAAATATTACTTATACTTATAATTATCGTGTCAGTTGAAGTTGCAAGCCGTTCAGTTTACGCAAACGAGACGGAATTGTTTTAATTATTAAAATACGTTCTAGAATTTGCATATTTCTTTAAGCTTACTAGCAGATATGAATTAATAAAGATTTTTCAATTTACTTATTATTGCTTGAGGAATTTATCTGCTTGATTATTCATCATCATTAGTTTGTAGACTAACTAGCTATACCTTGCACTCGTCTGCAAACATGAGAATTGGCGGTATCTAAAGACTTACTATTTTCTGGACAATCTTCATTAGATGTTCACTGTTAAAGAAATTGTTTGGGCAAAAATCAGTTATCCTACCGATCTTCTCTAACGAATTAAGGTTTCCCCTCTGAGAATAATATAGTTTCCTGACTTTTCAAGGTTCTGTCTTGGTTTTACAAGGCTAGGAATAGTAATGGAACATCCAATATTCAACAAAATTCTAAATACCCTACTAAACCTGAAAAGGCATAATAAATCTTTTATACAGAAAATAAATTGAAAAATTAACAAACTGATGAAAATTTTAATTCACTTATTACCAAAGAATACTACACCAGGTCCAGATCGTGTAATTGTCAGAACTGTTACATCGAAAGTCATAACAACAGTATTGCATTTCTAAATTATTGCCTGGATATAAGCATGTTCCGAGTTAAGGCAGAGCTGTAGCCCGTAGCGAAAGGTATAGAAACACCATCATGGACCTAACTTCATAAGTTCTCCTAACTGTACACGGGGAGAAAATCGGTTTTGTGTTCCCTAATCGGAGAAGAATGCGAGACGCTGGTTTTGCGAGATGGCAAATTTAAAAACGGGAAATCTCACCAAAATCTGTAAAACAAATAATCCTTTAGCCCAAGGTGACCATCGGTACTGGTGTTTGAGTACGATGTCCAGGTTTATTTTTATTTTTATTCTCAGACGTCGTGGAAAACTTCCATATCTAATGAACTGGGATCCCTCAATGTTGGTTTAATATTAAATATACAATCATCATATCATTCAAACTGTCTACGATTTCGAATTGTTTCTTCTTGTAGTTTTTTGGCATTTGGTTCATTTGGAATACTAAACACTGCAGTGGTATGCGGCCACAAAAAGCAAAATCAGAAGTAAAACTAGAAATTTCAAAAATGACCATACCACACACGTGAAAAGACAAGAAATGAAATTTTGACTTACCTATCACAGGTGTGTCAGTGGTCCACTTGTTGATTTGTTAATCAAGTAATATACTTTTACATAAATAAAAAAGATAAAAATAGAAAATAAAACAGAAAAATTCTAAGTTTAAAATACAGTAAAATCAGCTCAGCTCTAAATTCGGGTTGGATTTTCAGAAAAGTTTCATTTTTTTATCTTTCTTTTTAAAAAGAATAGTTGCAGAAATTATATAGTTTTATTTTAAAACACAAAAATTACTAATTTTGCTTCACAAAAACAGATTACAAACTTGAAACACCATGAAAAACTTAAATTTAATTTATTAATTTTGTATAAGTGAAATTTACTAACTGGCTGCCTTTCTCTTTTTCAACTTCCTCTTTTACTTAAATAGAAATATTTACTGACTTGCAAAAACACACTGACGTAAAAACACTTCACAATGTTAAAACTTTTATTTTTTCTCTTTGTTTAAAAAGAAATATGCAAGTAATTTCTCTCTGATGTCTTATAAACATTAATTCAGCAGTTGTTTATATACAAATAAACATTAAAAAACTTTCTCTGTGATTTGACGTATTTTTAATGGTGAATAACAAATGTGTCATCATTACCTCATGTGTTGATCATGATGATTAAGTACTTTGCTGATGTATCTAAGATGCATAATGCAACTCAGCAAAATAATGCGTTCCTTTACAATGACGCATCATCTTAATAACTAAATATTTCTTTTAAATAAAAAGTATAAGCTTTCTTAGCCCAAATTTGAACCATTGTTCAAATTTATCAAAATAATACTATGGTATTTATTCTTTACATCTGTTTTGATGGCCGATTCGTTGACTTTGTTTTCACAGCCTGTAACTCGCTGGTCTAATCTAGCGATTCTCCTATTTTCGAATTCTACAAACTTGTTGAATGACGTCTGTCCTCACCCCTTGTCTGTTTTGCATGATTCTACCTAACACGCTATTTTGACCTAAAATTTCTCTTAATGTAGGCTTTGAGCTTCTGTAGCTGTTACTTCAATTTCTTCATTACATCCAATTGTAGTAGTGTGAGTGTAAATAAACTGTTCAACAATTGAAGTGGCCCACCAAAAAAAAAATTGTTTTTGTGTTTATTAGAAACAAAAAGGCATCAACGTTTTGTTGACATGTCATTTATAAATAATTCTTTTATTTTGATGTAAGATTTGTTTTGTAGAATTATAAAAATTTCAGAATTGAATGATTTGAAAAGTAATTTAGTTCCCGAGTGTCTAGGGACATAATTTACATAATTTTCAAAAATCGGTGTTTTTCGATATTTGATACAGAATATCAATTATTTTGATAACTAAATAATGCCAGTATGCCGTCTAATCGGTTAAACGAAGATAAATCTAGCCTGCCATTTAGTACAGCAAGCTAATTCTCAAAAAGAAGTTGGTCAATTACTATTGGGTTTTGCACATAAATAAAAATCCAACCAAATATACAAAATTAATGTAGAATTATATATAAAAACAAAATCAAAGTTATCCATGGTCATTTTTCATAACTACTTGTAATCTCTGTTTTTTTTTGATGGGCCACTTCAATTGTTGAGCAGTTTAGTTTGACAAAGGTTATACGATATAAAATGTTAATAAAATAACAAATAAAGTGTTTATAAAAACAAGAAAAAAAGATATAATCTGTTATTTAATTTGCTGCGGTAATTTAGAATATCGTGAGTTAAGAGAAATTAGGTTAGATAAGTCTTAACTAAATAAGGCTGGTTTCAGTTAAATTGAGTTAGGTTAGCTTAATTTCGTCTTCAGTCAAGTTATTTATAAGTAAAAAGTAAAGGAGCAATTTTGAAAACTAATTAATTAATTTACTCGACATAATCATTTTTCATATAAACGCAAGGGTTGTGTGAAATAATAGAAACATCTTTCTGCGATCTACAAAGAGCAAAATAAGTTTGTAGGGCAGAAAAAGCTATAAAAATGCAGGTTAAAGGAATACAGGGACAAGAAATAGAGTGCTGGAAGTTCAAAAGCAATGAGCAACAAGAGAAGATCAAATGGCACATGCAATCAAAAAAAGGGCAAGGGGAAGAAAACTGAAGAAAACTCCAACAAGTATAAAACGTTTGACGTCTATAAAAAGCTCTCTAGATGAAAGAAACTGTCTGAATATTATATTGACATTATCAAGGTCGGGGCGTAGCTTTTACAGTTTATCAAAGTATTCTTAGCGCTTTTTCTAGAGTCTCTTTGTCATCGTTCAAGTGAAGAAAACGTAAAGTGGCAAGGAAATGTGTCAAGCTCATAACATTAACGATTCTCTCCACTCGTAAATTTTGGTCATAAGAGCAATAAATTTGGATGTTAGTTAAATAATGATATCCTGTCATAACTAAAATTCCAAAAAAGGCTTCAAGTTTTTCGAAAGTAGTAGAGAAATGTGCCTTCTTTGGAAGTAAAGTACAAAGTTTTTAAGTTTCATACCAGTTTTCAAAATGCACTTTAACAAAGGTTTACTTTTGTATTGAATAAGTTAGTAAATCAAACATTTTAAAGCGGTGGGGACCCATTAAAACAATATTTTTGAACCCAGTCTTTCCTTTCAAAACTTTACCCACCGAAGGTGGCCCTATCCAGGCAGCGCGAGCTGTAGTGACATTTAGTTCTACTAACAAAGGTGATGGAAGTTAAAATCCGATCTGTGACCACCGAAGGTAGACCGTTCACGGTCGTTGCACATGCCATAATGACATTAAGTTCTCCCAACTTTAATGGATGGTGAAAGCAGTGCAAGGCACTGCCAAGTTGTTCTACTATTTGCTTGGCAGTTGTGACCAGAATAAATTCTCCTGTATTCATTATCTAACGTCCCATTGTATGGAATGTTGCAAGTGTATGAATTAAGATCTGGTTAACGTTCTTTCTTTATGATCATTATTTGACTATTCAGAGTAACAAAGGTAACACATTATGATTACTCATGATTTCCAATAAGCTTTACTGGGCTTGACTGGATTCGGCTTAACTTGCGGTTTTTTAGTTAGACCCTTTGCCAGTGGATGGTAAGATCTATTAGTTTTGCAGAAAGAAAAGTCTTTACCATATTCCTTTTTCTTTTTGTTCTTTATTAAAAATCACTCAGATTATCCGAGATGCAACCTCAGATGTTTTTTCTTTTTTCTTGTTTGTTGGTTCGTAGCATTTTCATCATGAAAAGTTGCTAACCATAGAACTTTATGTAAGTTTTCTTCTTTCAAGTAGATCCGCATAACTACGAATCTCCAATAGTATCATTATTAATGGATCCGGAATGCAAGAAAATTTACGTGAGGTATTTAAGAAATTAAAAGAAGCTAACCTTAAAGTACAACTGAATAAATCTGAATTTCTAAAAAAGGAAATTAAATTTTTGGGGCATATAGTTTCCGAATAAATGAAACCTGACCCTAGTAAAATTCATGCCATAGAAAATTTCAAATTATCTAAAATAACTAAACAATACTTTAATACCCAGATTTCAGCAAGGAATTTAATTTAACAACTGATGCTTCCAATTTTGCTTTAGGAGCTACACTTTTGCAAGGACCAATTGGAAAAGATCTACCTATTTGTTTTCCTTCTGTTATGTTGTCAGTTGTTGTTACTTAGTTACGGTTTATATATATAGCTATCAGTCAAGTCTGTCGGGTCCTCTCGCTACTATAACTGTATAATTATTAAAAATATTAATTAAATATTGATATTAATTGTGACTCTTTTTTAATAACCTTACTTATGGTAGTTTTAAAGGATATAAAATGGTGACGATAAAAAATTTTTAAATGTCAATTACGTGGACATACAGCTCGTTTTTGCCAAATAGTGATGTGAAAACTGTGAATTCCGTCATGACTGTTTACCTGAGACCACTCATATGAGATCAAGTGCAGAATTAAAAAAGCAAGAGGGGCATTCAACTACCTTAAGAAGGTACTATGCAATCTGAATTTGAACCTAAACATCCGTCTTTGAGTTCTCAAATGTTACGTGTTCTCTTTTCTTTTGTATGGTGCGGAGACATGGACACTTCCTAACGCCTCTAGCCGGCGACTGCAAGCTCTTGAGATGTAGTGTTATCGCCGTATGCTAAGAATATCTTGTATACGTAACCAATGATAGTGTGATTCAACGTCAGCAAAAAAAGAACCGGTAACTATGAAAGATTGAGGGAAAAAAGGGGCGTCGCCGAATATCTTGACTTAAAAACCTTCGGCAATGAACCGCAATGACAACAACAGACCTTTTAATATAAATAAAGAATATGGGCCAACATGATCGCTAACATTCATAGAGGACAGGCACCTTAAAAAGAAGAAGAAGAAGAATGTAATTTAATACTTTTTTTCACGATGTGTTTACTTATTGTGTTTATGAATAAGTATATGAAATATGAAGACATTTCTGTCGAAAAGAATTTACACAAAGAAGTTTTAAAATAAATTCATGAAATTGGAAATAATCTGGCGCAATAATGAGAAATTTAAGAGAGCAGCACCGTCTACAAGTTATATATATTCCCACAATGTTGTTCCACTACCCATATTAATTTCCTCTATGGTTCTACACATAAACCATAGCGACATTCTAATTAATATTCTAAAAGTGAAAGGTGAAGTTTGTATCCGCTTGCAAAATTTTCCGAAATTCCAGTCTGTAATGTTCTCTCTAAAAGTACCAAATACAACCCTTAACGTGGTTTCCAAAAATATTTCAGAGACTAGGTCTGTGTTGCGTCTACTTGTTTGTTGTTTTATTCAATAATGCGATGCAACCTCTGATGATTGTTTATGTTTTTCTGGCAGAAACGGTGCGTTTTTTTAAACGTGTAAACTATACTTTTTTTGTGGGAAAGTAAATAGGTCGTGGCACTAAAAATTGAAAAAAGGGTACAAGTTAGAAGAAAATCCAAGTAACCTGAGGTGCATTGGCTGAACTAATAACAAAAGACTGAAAATGAAGGAGGGTGTTATGTAGGTAGATGATATTATATGATCATAGAAAATTTTAACAAAATCGGTCTGTTTTAAAAAATATAGTAAAGAGAAGATTTTTTAGGGTGGTGCCCTATTTAGGGCTTCTAGTTTTGTTAGTATTTGGAAAATCGAAAAGCTGAAAAATATCGGCCTGGTCAATCTTTGAAAATTTGATTTTTATTTATTAATTTTTACTAAACAGAAAAGCTTTTCTAAAAGAAGCCGTTCAAGAAACTTCGACGCAATCCCTTCAGTGTACTTTCTAAAAAACAAATAATCTGCATAAAAGTCGAGTTCTGACATTTTCATACATACAGTCGAGTTTTTTTTATATTGGAAGCTTTTCAAATCTCAACATTTATATCCACAAAAAATCATAAAAAGTCATATTATATGATTTTTATGAATTATTCTACATTTTCAAATATGTTTAACTTTTTTTAATATTCCTAATAGAATGTCCGGTCTACCAATAGCGTGTAATGATTTAAAAGCTTGAAGGCATGCTAGTTTCTTGCGTGTCATATCTTCTTAACTTTTTCAAAGTGTGTAAACTTAGAAATTAGTTTGCTTTTCTGCTTTGTTCAAACTGATATCAAAGAATGGAAAAATACCTTTTAATGTTTTTGCTGTTTGAATACTAAAATAGAAAATCGGGGTTGTTTTAGGAAATAATAAGCCACTCAATAAAGGTAGGGAGCAATGAAAATTCTTCTAAAGGAATTTATAAAATATAAAATTGATTTTTATGACCTTCAAATTGATTTTAATCTACTAATTAGGCTTGATTAGCATCCAGATTTTTAGAATGTTTTAAAACTTACTAATATTAATAAAAGCTATGTGACGCCCCGCAAAATAAAGGTTGTGCATATCAACTCATCCTGAAAACCTGAAATGTTCACAAAATACCCTCGTCAGTGTTCCCGAACTTTTAAATAATTGGGATAACTTCAACTCTTTCCCCAAACAAAATTCCATCAGTTAAATCTTTAAGCAAAAATGGAATTTAAATGGAAAATTTTTGAAGAATGTTTTTTATTGTTCCAGGGGAAAAAGAAGCAGTTTGACGTTCTTTACTAAACGGAAATCATTTGTATCTGCCAAAGTGCGATAAATAGCTAGCAACTTTAGTGAAACTTCCAGGAAAATCTATACATATATATTTCAATTATGTCCTGGCAAGGAAGGAAAGGACGTTTAGTTCGAGCTACTACTAACAGTACTAACTCCCGCTAGGCCACTTTAGCAGAGTGGACCTTAGCGCTCGCACTACAAAGCTGTTTGCTACTACAGGGAACCTCAAACAAAAACAAATAGAAAAAAAGTCAAATCCCTTTTTGTTCTCTCTCTATGTCTTTGAAAGTCTGAAAATGACGTTTTCAATATTCGGCTGTAACACTTTGATAGCGTTATCGACGCTGATCTGACAGCTACCAAGATGAAACTTTAAGTTCTTCTATATTGGTTATATATAGAATATATAGGATATATAGCGATATGGTTTTTATCATACATGAAAATTGATCTGAAGTTTATTTGTAAGCATCCGTGTGTTTAGGATGAAATGCGGAAGAATATAGCTTTATTTACTTTATATTTTTTCAATTTTATGTTTTTATTTGATAATATTACTCCGGGAAAGTAAGCATTTCTAAAGCGTTTGGTTGTCAGTTACGTCAGAAGAAAAAAGTTATTTATTTTTGATACTCTTAGACCTTTTATATTTCAACATCTGAAAGGGTAGGTAAGGTAAATAGAAAATTCCTTAAGTTGAATCGTAAAAGAAAATAGTGAAAATAACGTGCAATTTTATATAAAAATGAAACTTTAATTCCTCGAGAGGGTGTACGTTATGTATACATAATATAACTTTTCAGCAGCGTTTGTTTTTAATTTTGAAATTTTTGGGTTACCAACTGTTTACACACTTAATATGTAAAATGAAATGAGGGAATTAAAATGCTAATTCGAGACTGTAATACCTTTACTACTATTATAAAATTTATAACGAACGCGACACAAAAGTTTGTAATATTCAAGCGAAATGTAGAGTAATTAGTGAGCAATTTAATTAAACGCATAATCGCGTTACTTTTATATTAGGATTTTAATGATGCTGTCTAAAAGCATGCGCGTGCAATGCCTTCTAACCAATTTTAAAAAGGATTCTTTAACCATGTACAGTAAATATTCACTCAACTCTTTTATTCTTTGCGTTTTTTAAAATTTCTCATTAGCAGAAATGAATTTCGTGCAGTGATAAATAAAGAGAGAACGAGAATGAAAAGAGAGATGAGGATTAGTAAATAAAATGTGTTTGCTCAAACAGGAAGTTTAATAAATTTTGTATCGAAGTGGAGGATAAAAAATTTTTAAAAATTCGTTTAAAATTTGATCTGCATAAATCTAAAGTAAAATTAATGAAAGTAACGTTTATAAATATCCATGAAGAGTTTATCAATGTTAATGAGATAGATCAACAATGAGTGCAAGTTTCACATGTACACATTAAATTTAATTTATATGAGCGCAATTTATGATCTTCCGCACCATTGAATTCAACTATTATTCGAACTACTACCACTTTATGTGAAAATTATTACTACTATATACTTTAAAACGGTGTTTGTTTCTCTTTTAAAACTACCGGCTAGTGTTCATAGATTTATAGGTTATAAAAGAAACCGGAACAAATTAAAGTAAAACACTCTGTATAATAAAAATAAATTTTTCTCACTAAAATAATTCCTACCTGTTTGTAAAAGCAGCGCCGTCCAGCACCATAGGAGCGGTGCACTGCTCATAGCTACCCCATGCTAAAATAACACCATCGCACTATAGGGATGAATCCCGGTCGACAAACGCACATCGACTGCTCCTGCGAGTGCTCGTGCCATGCGAACAGGATGCGCGCGTTGTCCTGCTGTTCTCGCACACTCGGGATGTGGAGTGATCAAGGGTTGATAGCTAGGGTAGAAAGTTGGTTACAGGGAGCTCATATAATCGTACAGGATAATTTTACGGTCTAACGGGTACGTTGCACTATAAAATGTGTATAAGCATTTTGTTGGAGCTATATGCACTTTATGGATTGGCTAAACGAAATTGACTGTGGGACCTTACAACGAACGCAAAAGTTATTCACGCGAATTATTTTATTTGCCTTTTTGGCACACAAAAAATGAAATTCAATTTTTAAAGAACAACTTATTTATTTTGAATAAAACTCAAACTGTATTATAACAAGATACATTTCTTATCATTAACAGTTATGACTCGTTAGTGTGATACAAATATGAAAGTCATCATCTTAAACTTAAAAGAGAAAGATCATAACATTATTGATAAGGAACGGATGTAATAAATAAACAATTCTAATTATGAATAACATCAAAGAGAAATCAAAAATAAATAATTAAAGTATTTGAATATTAATTAATAATTCATAGGAATTGTACAATATTATAATTCGCGGATAAGATTGTTGCTATTTTTTTCTTTACTGGATGTTTTGACAATTCTCTTTCTGGGAAAGATTTACTTAGCATGAAAAGGGAAACAGATTTAAACATATATCATGTACAAGCACCGGATTTATATGCATTTGTGTAAAGCTTTTATGGTATATCTTTGAAAGGACCAAAAATATTTTAGAATTTTCTAAACTACTCTTGGACTGCACGATGTAAAGCTAAAGCAATGTGAAACCGTTAAAAGAGCGATTTATCCAAAAATTTTAAAATTTTGAAACCTTCACCTCTTTAGTGATTCACAAAATCAGCAGACATTCTTATACAGGTTCTGAATTCAATCTGTTTATTAAACTTATTTTAATTTTTACTAATCAGTATCTAGTTATTTGTAAAGCTAGGGCGGAAAGAGTTATTTTGCAGTATCAAAAATTCTAGAAAAGGTAAAAGTAATTTAAAAATGGAAAATTAACCGGAAATTAGAACGGAGCATTAAAGCATACTGATCGTTAAGCTGCGAGATATCCAACTTTGACATTAAGTTGTCCTTAAGAAACGACAGATAGTACTTTGAAAATTTTTAGTTTTTGTTACAGACGCTAATCGACTTCCATTGTCAACAATTTGTACCTTGTCCGCAACCACTTGGTTGTTCAAACATGTACATACGTTACCTGAAAGACCACTTTTCAGTTTCTTTAAAGCTTCTTCTCTATTTTGGAAATTTCTTGCAATTGTAAATTTTCTTCTGCTTCCTTATTTAGAAATAGAACAGAATTTTTTTGTTAATAATTACATACTCATTGTTTTCCAAGAAACTGTTTTTAATGCTTGAAGCTACGTCTGACAGACAAGAAAGCTTTATTTCCTCACTTTGAAGCGGAATTTCGAGGTTCTTCTTAAGCTAAAGATGGAATACTGTTCCGGTATTCAAATGCTCCATTAAGAAATATCACAGAAAATCTTATTCAGCTTGAAAATTAACAAGATGATCCTCATAATCACTGCTTTAGAAGTTCTCAGTACAAAATCTAGAGGTTTATCCTTAAGAATCACGGCCTAAACAGTACAGTTTTGTAACGACTACTGCTTAAAACCATTATAGATTTGCAATATTTTTCCTTAACCCATTCGTGTCCATGTTCCAATTCTGGAACGCTAACATTTTTTTGTTTTATTTGTATTCTAGCGACATCTTACCGAAAGGTAGTTTGCTGCTGGATTCCAATAGGCATCTGTTAGCAATAAATAATTTTAGGTTAGACAAAGTTTATGTAGAAGTCATGTGATAGTCGAGTCAGACAGAATTTAACAAGCTGCTATTATTGATAAGTTTTGAACAAGTCTGGTTTTTCTTTGCTTACATTGTAATACGTAGTAGGGTAACTTTTGCAATGGTATGGTAATTTTATTATAACCTTGAATGGTTTTTGGTTATCGCTAAAATTTGACGTACTTCCATAATGGAACTTGAATATAGCTTGGTATGTACTTACTTAAGTTTTGTAACGGTCTTCGTATATTTTAGATGCAATGGATTGCGGTACGTTTTACAGATATAAGAAGCATTCTGCAGAAGATTGAAATGGTTTATTGGATAAATTGTCAAACAAGGAATTTCAGTCTGCCGATGTTTACATAACACCACCGTATAACGACTTTAATGGTGACTAGGACCATTCGGAAACAAAGAGGATGGTAACTTCAAATAAGTGGGCACCAAAAATTGCAAATGCACCTGGTGAAGCAACAATAGTTGTTGAAGGACGTAAAGATGATGAGGAATCTTTGACAGATGGAAACGAGAGTCGCTCGCAAAATTTTGTGAAAAGACGAAAAATAGAAAGAAAAGTATCTAGATCCATGGAATGAGGATGGTCTAAAAACACAAATGCCATTGCAAAGTGAAAATTATGATAATCTAACTATCGAAGTTTGAAATGCGTCCCTTTTTAAATATATAGTGCAGAGTGAAGAATACTCAAAGAAGCAAAATGCAAACCTACGAAAAAGAACTGAAAAAGTTCTTAGCTGCCGTTCTTATATCAGGATACCAATCATTACCAAGAAGGGACTGATATTGGTTTTTGGACGGCGACTTAAAAATAACGCTATTTTTAAAGCCATCTCTCGCAATAGGTTCAGAGAAATACTGACGAATGTTCATTTAGCAAAAAATTCAAACCTAATTCAAAATGACAAATTCGGAAAAGTGCGACCTTTTATAAAGCATTTGAATGATCGTTTTATCACATGCATGTCAAAATACATTAAAAACGTTGATGGGAACAAATCCATGATGCAATAAAAACCA
Organism: Ignelater luminosus; assembly: GCA_011009095.1. NCBI lineage: Eukaryota > Metazoa > Arthropoda > Insecta > Coleoptera > Elateridae > Ignelater > Ignelater luminosus. The sequence continues at coordinate 13,506 of VTPC01002726.1, read as the reverse complement.
ATACGGTAGGGCTTTAAACTCTGGTCTTTAAATGCCGCTAGTGGTTATCTAATAACTACAAAGGCTTAGCAAGGAAAGGGCACCGGTTCTGATTTTGATGATTTTGGTATTAGAACATCGGTTGTTTAAAATTTTGCTACTAAATTGCAAGAAAGTTATAAAAATCAGAAGTTTAGTTTTACTATCGACAACGTTTTCACAGCTATGATGAATGAGTGAGATTGGCTTTAATTGTACCGGTACTTTGAAGCAAAACCGTGTTAAAAATTATCCCTTAGTAGGCAATAAAAAAATTAATAAAGAATCTAGGAGTAGTTTCCACTCGTTTGTAAACTTTAATAAAACTATAATCGTTACGCAGTGGAAAAAACGTTATTGTCCGTTTAGCCTCGAACTGCTTTAGAGTTTCACCCTTGAGTTTACAACAACGATATTCTTTAGCAGAGAAGAAACATGTTGTTGCTTGTGTACCTCGTGCTGTTGAACAGTGCAACCGTAATCTAGTGAACAGTTACATCTTTTAAAACAGAATAAAAATTAGAAATAACGAGTGGTATTGGGAAATTGTAACTCATTTAGCGTTAGTTTTACTTTCAAACACCTTGGATCTTGCACAGAGCTCAATATGCCAATGCGATAAGCAGTTCCTGTTCAGACGGCATATCATCTGTAAAACTAAGAAAATGGACTTCCTAGGCTGCATCAGAAATATTGTTGCCACCTATCTTTTATTAGTGGACGAAAAAGGGCGTCCATCTACCTTAAATAGAAATCTTTCTTAATGTTTATGAAAACATTGGGATCAAGCAGCGCGGAGACGTCCGGTAGAGTGAAGAGTACAGACGACTTCCGGACTGGGAGATCCGAATCGCAGACGCCCCAGCTTAACCAGCCCGGTTTCAAAACTCCAGAACCTCCAGTTTCTCAGCCCCTCCAGATCGTAACCGTGACCCAACCTAATCCTTACACGTACTAAGTTTAGGCTTCCTCTAAGGTTACTCTACTCCTTCATAAAATTCCCGTCCTAGTCGTCGTCGTCGCGTTGATAACCCCTTATCCTTCTAACTTCCTCATCTTTCCTTTCAAATCCTGCCGCAGCGCGAACTGTGGGTGTGGTTGTGGTTCTGAAAAAAAAACGTTTTACCCAACCACTACATACCGAAATTCCTTCTGTCTTCAGAACTATTCATCCGCTTCCACAACCTCTATAACAACAATTGTTTCAACCTCGTCCACCACCACTAACTTTGAGGTTTTCCAAGAGCTAAGTTTTGTAAGTTTTTAAAGTGTCTTTATACTGGATAGCAGACTTGGATATTATAAAAATTGTTTACGCTTCAAATGATAACAATTATCAACGAATCATAAGGTGGCTCTACCTGTTTAATCCTAGCATTTCAATATCAATAACTCCACCTGGGGTGCCTCTCTCGATAAATTGAGTAGTTGAGAAAACATTACTAGCGATGCCAGTCTGAAACCCGGATAGAGGAAGAGGGTCGTGGCCTCAGGCGACCCCACTTAAAAACAAAAAGGAATGGCTAAAATTGGATGCAGAATGAAACTCCAACGGAAAAATTCCCGGCTGGAAATCCACACCTTCTCGAAAGGCGTCCTCATCGGATACGAGGAAGTGGTAGCTCTGCGAAAAGACCCAAAGACTGACTTAAAAATTAACCAAAAAATACAAACTAGGTAAAGAAAAATAACCTGCGGAACATGGTATGTGCAAAAATGGAGAAACAAGGATATACTCGTATGTAGAAGTCATTAGAGAATGCAAGAAAAGAAACTTCGACGTTTTGGTTATTAGCGAAACAAGAAGAAAGGTACATGCATAGAAGAAGTTGATGGAGTGATACATTGCTAAAGCAGGGGTAAAATACTAATCAAGAAAAAATGGAAAAAGAGATAACAACATGCGAACCCATTAATGACAGAATAGTAAAATTAGGTTTATCAATGTATGACCCAACCGATGATAGTATCACCCTAGAAAAAGCTAACCTTTATGAAACACTGAAGGAAGAGGTGCATAAAATAAAAGATAACCAAGAAAAAAAGCGGTTGACATAAATGGAAGAATAGGAAAGAGAAGAAATGACGATACCGCCGGAGATATGGAGAAGATACAATTAATGATAGGGAGACAACAAATAGCTTCTTCAAACGCAAGGATATTCATAAATACATTTGGACGCAGGAAACACCTAACCTAAAATGTAAGAGTCAAAGCTCTTGATATCAAATTTTAAATTCCCATGGAGAGGAACAATACATAAAGCAAATACAGAGAAAATTTGTGATTCAGAATATGGAGAAAAAAAAGAAAAGAAATTTAAAACAAAAAACGCCTAGATGAAAAGTTAACAGAGTTCAATTACGGGACAACTGAACATATGAAACAAAGTATAAGACAGGCAGCCCTCGAAGCTTTAGGAGAAGAAGAAGTAGGAAAGAGAATCTAAAAAAAGAAGGATATAACGGACAAAAATACTGATAAAATAGAAAAGAGAACAATACAATAAATGGCACAACACAAAGATATAGAGAAAGATTTGAGGAACTATACGGAAACAAACAGAAATAATCAAAGAAATGGGAAAATGCTCGTCAACAGATAGACTAATTTATTGGAGAAACAAAAAGCTCAGTCTTGGAAAATAATAAAATCCTTGAAAACCAACACAAAAGTACGAATAGTCGTAGAATATATGAAGCCAATAGAATGGAAAAAATACTATCAAAACTACTAACAGAAGATTAAAACAAATTAATGAAAGAAGTAGATGAAAAAACCAAGAAAAGGAAGAAAAAATCGAAATAAGTTACGAAGCAGTAAAAAGAGTTATAACATCTTTTAAAAATAATAGGAGGGATAGTACCTGAATTGTTCAAATACGGATCAGAGAAGCTTATAAGGATACTAAAACACGTTTTCCAACGAACTGTAGATGGAGAAGATCTTACAAAAGAGTAGAGAGAAGTCTACATATACTCAATTTATAAAAAAAGGAGGCAAAATAAAATGCACCAACTACAGAGGAATTTCTCTAGCATGGGAAGGATTTACGGAAAAATAAAAAGAACAAGCTAGAAGATGACATAAAAGCAAAAATATAGATGAAGACCAAGCGGGAAGGTCATGTGCAGCTGCAACAGACTTTGGATATGAATTCCCTTCTACCGACATTTTGAAGCATCGACCACAGCAAAACTCCAAAAGTAATTGACTTTTTTGTTGTCAAAAATATTTTATTAAATTATATTAAAATCGGGAAAGGTCTCGACCTTAACTCAGATCATTCACCGATATATCTGACAGTTAGTTACAAATCATTACAGAAGATTGAAATCCAAGACCAGCTAAGAGACGCACAGACTGGGATTACTTCAACTACTTATTAAAGAATACTATTAACTTATCAGTGCCTGATTAATTAGAAGAAGAGCTGAATACGTTTACAATTTCCAATCAGGAAGCAGTATGGAGTAGCACTCCTACTACCAAAAGAGAACTAAAAAGTCTAACTTTCTAAAATAAGCTAAAGACCTAATAGTTGAAAGGCACAAACTTAGAAAAAAAATAGCATCAGACAAGAAATCCACACAAGACTATTCTCAATAGAGCTAGTCAACATACATCCAAGAAAATCAAAAATAACAAAACAAGCATCTATCAATAAATACCGCGCAGAACACCAGATAGTAGTACACAGCATTCACTTTGATAAGCTACAAAATACTTTAAACAAACAATAGTTCAGATGCCACCCATGAAAAAACCTGATGGAAAATAAATTCGTAAGAATCCAGAAAAAACAGAGATATTTGCACAACATCTCGAAAAAAGGTTCCACCCAATCACACTTTGGCAGAACTCAACTCGGATAATTATTTCAATAGCAGTAATCAGTCCTAAAGAAGTCATTGAAAAAATAAGAACTAACCTCAATTGACGTTTACAGACTTCAGTTTGCAGTCATGGCAGTAGGAGAGTCTGTTAAAAGCTCTACCAGAAAACTACAGTTAATTGTACAAAAAATTGCTGTGTAGACGAACAAAATAGCAAATTAAACTTCTAAATCAGTACATGTTGACTTTACAAACAAGAAGATTACACAACAACCAATCTTCAGCAATGGCACACAAACTCCATACTAAACTCAACATCAAGTTCAGGAAAATGTACTGGGTTCTTGGACGTAACTCTGAGCTGTCAATCCAAAATTCAACATTATCAGAACAAAGTCGTCATGGTACATCCGCCATAGTGACCTCCATCGCTATCTTGAGATGGAACCGGTTGCAGAGATCATCGCAAAGTTTGCCAACCTTCACGAAAAGAGGCTACATACCACATCAATAGTGAAGTGTCCAGACTTCTCATATTACCAGACGTCTCAAACGGGAAAAACCATTCGAACTAGTTAAACATTGAGAACACTAAGCGATTTAATGAAAATATCTTAGTTTTTAAACCTTTAAGTATTATGTTCAGTTCAAAACAAATTAATCCTTAGTTTTATAAAACTAGTTGTAATTGTAATGAAGCACTGGCTTGCCAGCTTTACGAGAAGTAGGAGTAGGATTTACAGAAAGATTTTACTAAACAAAAGTGGAATGACGAGTTGGAAAATTGTTGCGGCTCTGGATGCAAAACGTAAAGGTCTCAAACATAACAATAAGCACTAGAAACAGAAACATGATTGAAGAAGAAATTATAACAAACTGAAGTGCAATGACGAGTGAGAGAGTGTTGCAGTTTGGAACACGCAACTTTTAAATTAGTAACAATGATACAAATGTCTCAAACGTAACAATCAGCACTAAAAACAAAGATGCAATTTATAGAAAAATTAAAATAAACGAAAGTGGAATGACGAACAGAAGATTGTCGCAACTTAGAACATGAAACATTTAAATAAGTGGAGATAGTTCAGATGTTTCAAACGTAATAATAAGGACAAGAAATAACGACAAGATTTATGGAGAGTTTTAATAAAGGAAAGTGAAATGACAAACAGGACATTGTTGCAGCTCAAAACACGAAACATTTGAGTCAGTGGAGATAGTTCAGATGTTTCAAACATAGAAGAAATAATTAGTGGTCTTGTTGAAGCGCAAACAGCAAAATATTTAAGTCAGCAGCGACAATTTAAGTTTCTTTAATGTAACTATGGGCTGAAGCAGCGGACACAGGATTAATGGGGGAATTTTAATAAAAAGAGAGATGACAGTTGAAGCGCAAAAAGCAAAGCATCTAAGTTAGTGACTCAAGAGTCTTCAACGTAACAGGGGACAGGAGCAAGAGACAGGATTCACGGAGAAAAATAAACGGAAGAGAAATATTTAGTAGATTAAGTCTTCAAAGCGCGATAGGCAAAGCATCTACGTTTGTAACGATGATTCACGTGTCTTTAACATAATCATGGGCAGAAGCAGGTGAGATAGGATTCACAGAAAGATTTTAATAAACGGAAGAGGGATAATGAGTGGGAGCTAATGAAGTGCAATAGGCTAAGCAGTTAAGTCAGTGGCAATAGTTCAAGTGCCTTCAACGTACCGATGGCTAGTACTATTAGAGACTAAAAAAAATTATTTAGAAAAAGAGAAACGACAAGAAAGAATTCGTAAAGTGCAAAAGGCGAAGCATCTAGTGACGATAATTCAAGTGCCTTCAACGTAACAACAAGCAGAAGCAAGACAAACGGAATCCACAAAAAGATTTAAATAAATGGAAGCGAAATGATGATTGAGAGGTGTGAAGGCGCAAAATGCAACATTTAAGTCAGTGACAATAGTTCAAGTGTCTGAAAGGTACCAATGGGCAAGAGCAAGATAGGATTTATGGAAAGATTTTAATAAATCGAAGTGGAATGACGAGTGGAAGCTGTTAAAGAGAGAAACGTGAAGCATTTAAGCAGAAACAGAATTTATAAACAGATTTTAATAAACAGGGGTGAAATGACTAGTGAAAGTTGTTAAAGCGCAAAAGGCAAAGTATTTAAGTTAGTAACCTCGAGAAACAGAGACAAAATTCAAGGAGAGATTTTAATGAACAGAGGTGGAATGATACGTGAGGATTAGTAACACGCAAAAGGTGAGGCATTTAAGTCAGTGACGATGGTTTAAGTGACTTCAACGTAACAATGGGCAAGATCAATAAAGACAGAAATCACGGAGAAATTTTAACAGATGGAAGTGGAATGATTAATGGGAGTTGGAGAAGTTGTGGAAGTTTGGTTCAAATAATGAGCACGAGAAACAGAGACGTGGTTTCAATAAACGTAAGTGGACTGATGAGCGAGGTCGTTGAAATGCAAAGACGAGACATTTAAGTAACAGAAACAAAATGCCCTTGTAAAAATAGGTTAAATATAAAAAATAACTTCTATCTTTATCTGCAACATGTGCAACAATAGCAGAATATATTTGAGAGCTTGCATGAAATAAGTAAATAGAATTCTTTAGGTTTTTGGATTGTTGTTATGTCAGATTTCTCGAGCCGATCATACTTTTAGAAGCTGTTGAGCGTTTGGAGTTGATCGCAGTAACAAATTCTACTGAAAAAACAAATGAGCTATTTTGAATCACATCTAGTTTTATTGGGCCACCTTCTTTGGACAATCTTAGTAAAATAACTAGATTAAATACGAATTTTTCTAAAACGTTTTAGATATAGTGACAGCAAGCGCTTTGTGAACCGATATTGGGTGGGACCGTACAGAAAACGCCAAAATCTGGAGAAGTAAGACTTGTACAGTTTAGACCGAACAGTTTTACGAGGTGGATTGGACCTTTTTTTCCTGTTGCCACACACTTTTTATCGAAAGACAGAACAATCATTAGATAATCCTAGCGCTTGCTGAGAGGACTGAAGAATATCTCGCTTAAACGTGTTTCGCAGTCAACACAAAGTAAGTTTTATGTCTTGAGCGCTGTTTGCACTGGGAACTTGCAAATTCACTTTGGAATAACCCACAGAAAATTTTCATAGCGTTCGCCTAGCTACATCTGGAGATCCTAAAACCGATTAGTTGATGAACCTTCGAGTCAGTTCTAAATTGAATCATTGAACTAATTTCTGCATTTAATATAAGCTTATTAGAGCTGCAATTTGAATTCAAGCAAAAATTAGGTATTCACACTAATTCAACTAGATTGTTTATTGTCAACGACTTTAGCTAGTTGTTATAGAAATAAACTTAACTGGTGGTGACTAAAGGTAAGGCATCGGTGTTAGTTGGCAAGCAAAAGAGATATCTAAGCGTAGAAGAGGTTCAGGTGTATTTTGGTATAATTTCACCGGCCTTGTTAAAGACCTGATTTAAAAATTTTTTTATGTCCCGAATGACATGACGTAATTCGCCATTTTCAACTAATATTCTGTTGGTTGTTTAATGTCTGCGAGTGTTTAGAGCAAATTTCCAGCGTTTTTTCCAGAACTCTCAGCGCCGTTCCCCGAATATTCAGTTATTTATTAACATTATGAAAACTCATTATCTGAGAATGATCTGAAACTGACATTAAACGCGTCAAGCATCACTCTGTTACCACATGATGACAAGAAGACCTATTCCTGGCTTAATTAATACATTAACCCAGCTATATATTTGGGAGAACGTTTGGTCAATAAAATTCTATTACAATTAAGAGTAATAAAACTTGCCAATAATAAAAATTCAAAAATAAAATTATATTGAAAAGAAAAAACCAGCAAGATTTAAAAATAAATTGTATAACAAAGTCAAGTCCACTTTTCTACAACATGGGTTAAGTTTATTTTTCGCATTACAACAGTGAGTGGTTTCTATTTATTTAACGCATAAACTCCTAAATTACTAGTCCACCTGTTGAATAAATTAGCCAACAAAGAGTTTAAACACTAAATAAATATAAACCATTGTTGTGATAATTTTAAACAAGCTCTACTGGCATTGTAGAAAAAAAGTGTAGAAATTTTAATTTCTTTCCTTAAGGGTATACTATTATTGTGTTTCCTTACTACAATCTAAACGGATTCACACCAGTAAAAACACTTGAGAATAATTTATCAAATCTTTATATATGTTATATAACTCACGCACAAAAGGAAAACGTCCAAGCTTAGAAAAAATTAAATTGTTACGTGTCGCTTGGCGTGCAGAAAATCCGATGAATGGTAAGAATTGCCCTTAACACTCCTTTATTGATCAATTCATCTTTTTTCGAGTAATAAAGCCCCTTCTCATTTTATCACTTAGACATATAACTGATTCGAAATTCTTTTTTCAAGATTACATAAGCTCTCTATAAGTCAACAGGTAGGACAGGAAATTGAGAAATGGAAAGATGGAGGGAAAATGTAAGTTAACACTAATGTAACTGTAGTAACTATATATATAGAACGATGAAATTGATGTCGTCTTTAACATTTGTTTTTTCTTTTGGGGGAGCTTTTCTAAAAGCTTTCTAGTATTCGCATTTTTCTTAAATTTCCCTTTATAGTTATTGCTCTCGGGGATTAGGCATTGCTATTTCTATGATTACTCTATTATGTGACTCGATCTTTTTTATTTTCGTTTAACAACGTTTAGAGTTCTTTTATACTAATAAAAAATTGTTATAAAGAACAAGATTTTCTTCGTTTTGAAAATATTTCATAAAAGATGCGATGTAATTGTTTAACTGAAAACGTATCATATAAAGTGCTTACGAGTCAAGTTAAATACTTACATTCTCGAATAGATCCGGAAGGATCATTCCGCTTTCGCTTCTTTTCTTGGTCAACGATAAAAACGTAATTTTTTGATAAAAACGTGCTTAAATGATTCATCATTGGGAATTTACCGAAACAACTCGTTTAATAAGAAATAGCAGATCAAACGCCTCCAAGGATTTTAATCCGGATAACGATACATCAATTTCGACAGCAGTTACAAAGTTACGGGAATACTCCTTTGTTAAAAAGGATAATCAATTCTTCAGGTTTCCTAATAATCACTTCTTCTTGGCGAAAATAAATAACGTGAGCGACACGACCTAACTTAGATATTTACAGAAATTGTTGCTGAGAATGAAAGTGGAATCTTCCATTCTTTATCGTGCGTGTAAGCGACAGAAATAATTAAAGATAAATAAATTTAAACATTCTTTTATCGATAACTAAAATGTAATTATGACCAATTAGAATAAAGACATGCATGTGAATATTTCATGGAGGAAAATCCAACTTGTATTGCATTAGTTTAGTTGCAAAAATTTCAAAGTTTATACAGAACGCGACCGAAGTTTTCCAGCTGCGTCGCTGCCCGCAAAGGAAAAGATTTATCACAGTGTATTTACATTTAAAAAACTCAAGCGTCTTTCATAAATATGGCTATTATTAATAAACGACCTTAAATTAAAATGGCCACATACAATTATTCTATCAAACAGGATTGGTTTGTTTTTTTATGATAGAGCACTACAGCCTCGTCAACGCTAAGCATTTTGTGAAAAATACCAAATTTATTGTTAGTCTCAAATAAAGTCAAGAAACCTTTGAATTTTCTAATTTCTGGTTACTGGTCACATGAAACTATCGTTTGGTCATTCTGAAATTATCCCTATTCATAGTCTTAAAAACAAATCGGAGTTTCCATGTCTTCAGCTGTAGACCAGTAATGATTTTCACAAAGAAAGCTGTAATAACCGCTTATCAAAATCAATCCTAAGAACTTGCGAATCTCTTCTTCAGAAACGACAAAATTATGATTGTTGTTATCTTGTCTGGCATAAAAAATTGTTTGTTCTGTTATATATGAAACTTTTCAGCTTGTTCACAGTTAACTTTTGGAGGATCAGCTACACTTACTTATATACAGCAACAAATACACTAACGAGTAACAACTTACAGAAACGATAAGTTTAGCAGCTGCGTGTTTGTTATTGTGTTTACTGGAAAAACCCATCCTGTACATGCAAACGTGCCCAAAATGGGACATTCGTATTTCTCAAAATCTGACTCAATGACAGCATTGTATATTACCAAAATACATACCAGGAATAACATATTGGCCCATACACTATTATACAGGGTGTCTCGTAAATGCCAATAAAGCTTGAGGTTGCAGCTTTCCTCAACCTCTTAAGATGGCAAAATTGAAAACACGAATGTCCCAACGTACTTAGATTTGTCACACAAACCAAAAAAAAAGATTTAAACTTTGCAGACCAACAAATAAAGTATGTCGCCTGTAAAGAGGTTTTGAATTCGGAAATACATAAAATAAGTAGGCTAATAAACGATTTGTAAAAATAAAATTGTCAAAACTTAAAAGAATTGCTGGCAACTAATTTCATCGACTTTATCCGTACACCAAAAACTTGCATGTTTGTTATATCTATTTTTTGGTAAGAATTCAATTTTTAACAGCATCTTCAAAAAGAGAAATCTAACAGTTCTGTGCTTTATCAAGGGTAATTGTTATTTCGACAGATTCATTTGTTGAATTGGTAATGGCTTCGTTTGGATTCGATTCTTTGGTTTTTGTTTATTTAGTGTTAAAGACGTGTTAAGTTCTGACCAGTTGTACAAGAAAACTAAGCTGAAGAAGGAATTTTCTTTTTGCAGATTTGCAATAAGCACTCATAGAAGAAGATGTTTACCTGAAACTTTATTGGCATTTACGGGACACCCTGTATAGTTAGCCAAAGATAATATAACTGATTATAATAATAAACTAAGTTTATATTTCTTGGAGAAACATAGCGTACCTGCCGAAAACTTTCAAAACTTTTTATACTACAAGACAATAAATGCACGCCATTGAAACACGAGACATTTAATAAGAACCAAGAAATTTAATTTTCTGTTTGTTTCCATTTTGGGAACGTTGACTATTGAAAGGTATCTAAATCTCAAGTAATGTAAATCATAAAATGGATTGTGCCAAATTATTTCTAGTTTAAAGACTATATCTTGGTGTAATTGACACTCTACAAAAGCCGTGAAAGGCTAATGTAAAATTTCTTTTAACTACGAATTTCCAGATGACAAGTAGAAATTACCAACTGTTAGCTAGAAAATTCCAGGTAATACTTAAAATTTCCATAAAACAACTGAAAAGTTTCAGATGATAAATGGAAATTTCCGGACGATAGGTACAAATGACAACTGGAAATTTTCAATATATTCCGCAAAAGTCTCAAAGGGCCAATGTAAAACTTCCTTATAACTGAAAATTTCCAGATGACAGTGAAAATCTCCAAACGATAGGTAGAAATGACAACTGGAAACTTCGAATATATTCCACGAAAGCCCCGAAGGGCTAATGCAAAATTCTTTTAACTAAAGATTTCCAGATGACAACTGGAAATTCTCAACTGACAACTAAACAATTTCAAATGATAATTAAAAATTTCCAGATGACAATTGAACAGTTTCAGATGATAAATGGAAATTTCCGAAAGATATGTGGAAATGACAACTGGAAACTTCCAATAGTTTCTACAAAAGCCCTGAAGGGCCAGTGAATCATTTTAACAGGAAATGTCCAAATGACAAGTGGAAATTTTCTACTGATAACTGCACAATTTCAGATCACAACTGAAAATCTACAAATGACAACTAGATATTTCCAAATGATAGGTGCAGATGACAACTGGAAACTTCTAATATTTTCTACGAAAACCCCGAAAGGCTAATGAAAAATTCATTTTGACTAGAAATTTCCAGATGACAATTGGCAATTTGCAGATGACAACTGGAAATCTCCAAATAACAACTGGATATCTCCAAATGACAAGTGGAAATTCCCACTTGTCATCTGAAAATTTCCTGTTAAAAAAAATTTTTCATTGTCTTTTTGGAGCTTTCGTAGAAGACATTGGAAATTTTCATCTATCATGTGGAGATTTCCAATTGCCATCTGGAAATTTTTAACTGTCACCTGGAAATGTCTAGCTATCCGTTGGAAAATTCTAATTGATATCTGTAAATTCCCAATAAAATAGAACTTTCGCCCAATATATTGAAAGCTTCAAACAATTATCATTCCCACCTATCGTCTGGTTATTTCTATTGTTATCTGAAAATTTTCAATTGCCATTTGAAAATTTTTAATTGTCATCTGGAAATGTCCAGTTATCAGTCGCAAATTTTTGTTTGTCATCTGGAAGTTTCCAGTTAAAAAGAATTTTTATTGGTCCTTCGGTGCTTCCCTAGAAAATATTGAAAATTTCCAGTTTTCATTTTCACCTATCATCTGCAGATTTTTATTTGTCTTTTGACAATTTCCAATTGTCATCTAGAGATTTTTAATTGTCATCTGGAAACGTCCAGGTATCAGTTGGGAACTTCCACTTGTCATCTCCAAATTTCCAGTTAAAAAAGTTTTTGATTGGTCCTTCGGAGCTTTAGTAGAAAATATTGAAAGTTGTAACGGTTGATTTCCGTTCCATAAAATTGATACCTATTGGGGAAAACTTGTGAGTTTTTGCGGAATAGTTTATAATTGCCCGAACCGAAGGCGAGTGGTGTAGCGGTCATACGAGGGTGGTGTAAGGGGAATGTCGCGTGGAAGTTAGGTGATGCGGTAAGCGAAAAACCGCTGCTTGGTTGCCGCTAGTATAATATAGTGTTGCATAATTCAATTTGGTTAATCAGGGGCTTCAGCAAGTCGGAGTGAGCAGTTGTTTCTGTCAGTGTTTTTTGGTGTCTTCGTTTTTATGATATTCTTGCAAATCCTTATGGGAATCGACAACAATTTATTTGAATCTGGTTTTCTAGAAATCGTGTATGGACGACCAGGAGGTACGTTGGCCACGGCATTGGGATTGGTGATCGCCAATGGCCTAAAGACTTCAAATATCGGGATCGTTCGAAACTTGTGGGAATCTTCCAGCGTTGACCACGGTTTCTTTGACTAAATTAAATTATCTGAATTAAATTATAAGTTTAAAAATGCCAAAAATTGTGATAGTTTAAATTTAAATTAGGCTATGTAGTTTAAGATCTAAGATTTACAATGAAAACTTAAGTTTTGAAAATTTTTTTAAATTTATTTTTGTATTTGTTTTTTAGGCTCGAGAAGAAATCTCATGTTGGGTTTCCCGCACGTTTTGTTTATAGTGAGCCTTTTTAGAGCATTTACTATTTAACTTAAGAAGTAACTTTTTTTGCAGCTTTAGTTGCTTTTTATCTTTCACTTTCTTCTTTTCAGTTTAAACTTCCGACCTTTTACACAGCTGTGAAAAAGATCATCGGACTTGTAGTTTGGTAAGCTTTTTGTAGGCAACTAAAATTTGTTATCTCCTTAAGGTAAATTTGCTTCATTAAAGTTTGCGGCTTTCAAAGTTTTTCTTCTTGGTAAAAATCTTTGCGGTTTTTCAAAATTTCGATTTAACATGAGGTTTCCTAACCTTCTAGCTTCTTATCATAGTTATTTACACAAGTGCAAAGTTTGATAAAATTTTGTATGTGTTGAGTTTTGTTTGCTAACTTGATAAATTTATTTTATTTCCTTAAAAGTTTTTCTCAAC